>PVIJ01016513.1:0-32376 GCA_004024925.1 Scalopus aquaticus | reverse complement strand
GAGTGAAATTCATTTACCCCCAGCCTTGACTACCATCCACGTGGTGATGATTCCTAAATCTACACCTGCCACCTTAGTCTCTTCCGTCCAGGGCCATAAGACTTTTTAGGGCAACTGCCAATAGATATGGTCACTTGGACATCCCACCTGCATCTCAAACTTGTACTACACCATACTATTATAATTGCCTTCACATCTACATATCCTTTTGTGTCCCCTATGGCTGGTTTGGGTCAGGAATGTACATCTAGCCTTAGACTCTTCAATGTCCTTCACCCTTAACCAAATCAATCATCAACTCCCACTGAGTTTCATCATCTTACTGACTCTCATCAATGCCCATTTTTCCCCTCCTTTTTCTATAAAAAGCTATTGCTCTTTAATAGGGTACTATTATTTTCTACTTCTGAGTTTATCTGACTCAAGTCTTTTACCCTTCAATATATTTGCCAGGTTGCAGCAAAGAATGATCTTCAAAAAAACTCAAATTACATAAAGCTGAATAACCAACCTTTATAGCCACTTCATTTAGGGCAAAAAGTTTAAACTTCAAATAGTTTCAAGCTCTTGAACAATTTCAAAGGACTTTGCTTACTTCTCCAGTCTCATCACATATCTTTTCTGGGAGATCACTTCCCTCTAATTATTACACATTACACCCTCTAGAATAAGTTCTAGTGCTTTTGCTTTTTTTTTTTGTGATTTATGTTTTAATCCAGAAAACAGTTCAATGGTTAGCTGCCCACATCACATTAATCTGTGTAGCAGAGGCAAAACAATTTTGAAATAACCTGAAAATGTGCTGCTTTTTTACTTCTTCATATACACCATGGCTAGGATGCCTATGCATCTCCAAGCATCCTCTTCCTTCTGCCAGTGCTCTGCAGAGACTGCCCTTTTGCTTAACTGACTCCTACTCTTCTATTTTTAGCATAGGCATGATTTTATCTAGGATTTTATCAGATCCTCACACACTGTAGGAAGTGGCCCTCCCCTGCATTCCCACTCGATACAGACCTTCCCTGACAACATCACTTATATCACTGATTATAAATGGTCTGGGTAGCTGTGTAGATTCCACAATAGGCTCTTTTGCATAGCTTCACTGGCCCAGAATATTTACTGAGCATCATTGGCCCAATGATCACTACATTTGTTGGTAGATACTTAAGTGCTTTTTGAATGGATGAAAAGACTGCATTCATAAGAAGACTCAAAATCATGAGATTTTGATGTTAAAGTTTGTGCTAAAAACACTGAAGGAAATTTATTTATTTATCTTGAGGTGGTAGAGGTCTCTATTTCAAGTGTTTTAGAGTGGATGAAAACTTTAAAAAATAAATATGTATGCTTTTTATCTAACAAATGGCTTTGCAAAGCAGGAGGAATGATCATTCTTCATGCAGTTTTCGCTTTATTTATTCAACAAACATTTAAGCTTGATTAGCAAAACTCTGTCTAAACTAATAGTAATAGAAAAAGGATTAGACCTCTCATCAGGATCCCTGAAACAATAGTTTTTGTACCTGGCTGCACATTAGCATTATCCTGTAAGATCTTAAAAATCTTTATATCCAGTTACCACCTCAAACTAATTATATCTCTGAGGATGGGACCCATCAATGATTTGCCAATCTCCTCAAATCACTTTAATACACAGCCAAAATCAAGAAGCCCTAATCAAGTGGAATCTTAGTTCTGTAAGAACAGTATCAGTCATGGGATTTTGACTTTCCCTTAAAAATGCAGAATAATGTTTGTTTTCAAAATTAGTGTGGCAGTATTTTTGCATGTCTCTTTCGAGTGAGTTTATTTTTGGCGGTAATAGAGAAAATATAAACCAGTATTATAAGAAGCTGTAGAACTTACGTAGTTTCAGGAGTTCTTTCTCATTCACATTTAAGCACATGTACTCTCCTTGAAGTCCTTTACTTTTTCTGCCAGTCAATTTACTTCCATGTACACATCATCACTAACCACTTCTTGGTTGTTTCATTAACCTGACTTCCTAGGAAACAAATGTATTGGACAAATAATTTAGTTAAAAGACCATATTATAGTCTATGTTTTCTTTTACTTCAATTATTATCTTTTTCTAATTAGGTGTTGTCTTTATGTGTGAAGGTTAGGTTAATCTCATTAGGTTCCATAATTTATTTAACTTCTAAATTACCCCAACCTTTAACGTTCTCTAGATAGCATTTCCCTCTATAAGTTATTCATCTAGGTGTCATCTGGATGGTTATGTAATAGTCAGGCCTTCCTATGAATTAATTCTAGTCATCCTTTCTGAGGGTTGTCTATGGTATCAGCTTTTCCAAAGTCCATAAATCTGTTAAGTTTCGTAAACACAAAGGTGGGTGAAGGCTGCAATAAAAAGACCTCACATTGTAACTATTTACTATTTGACAAATGTTTGATTGGCAACCTACTTTCAGTGGGTTTTGTCTGGTCTGACTTGGGACAAGGGCCTGGGCTGACCCTGGAGCTAGAAATGTGTGCTTGACACCATGTCTACACACACAGAAAGATCATTTGGTGTATGTTACCAAGTTAAAAAGTGTAAGGCCTGAATTCTGTTCTATTGCCTTGATGATGATGGTGATGGTGATGATGATTCATCACTATGTGCTATGTGTGTTAAGCACTTTATATAATAACCCATTAATTTTTCACCATGCTAATAAACTATTATATAACAAAATAATAGTACAATATATTATGGTATAGTTACATATAATTTGATATAGAGTAATAATACACCATTTCAGTATATTATTGTTCCTGATCAATGATGGGGAAACTAAGACTAAGTGTTGTTAAGCATCCTTCCCACTAAATTTCAGCCAAAAGATGGTAAGGTTAGAAATGGAACTATTCTGACTCTATAGCCCATGCATGTGCCTATAAGACTTTTGAGCCTGAGCAAATTGCTTCACTTCTGTGGACCTGTTTTTCTAAATCTGTAAAATAAGGAAAAATCTCAACTGACTCCCAACTCGAAAAGTCCATATTTTATTTTCTATTTTAACAGAACCAATAAGAAGGGGCCTCCCCAGTAGCCTCAGCACTGTCACCAGTACAGTCTGAGTTCAATTCCTGCCAGGGAGCTAAACCACATATGGCGCAGCTGACTTCTGTCTCGCCTGCTGCTCCCCTCAGCAGTGTACTTTAGTAGTTCCACCTGTTCTGCTCCCCGCTCTGTCTGGTGAATCCTCTCATTCACACCACCACACCTCTGGCCTACATCCCACTCCTTCTACACAAAAATAAATAAAATAAAATGAAACAGAATCAATATGAAGAGTGTACACTAGGGTGTAAAATATTTGACAAAAGTGATATGTGACAATTTATTACAAACAGAGGGCGGGGAGCATCAGTAATACATTATAGCGCTAATATGACATAGGCACAGTCTAGTTTATAAATGTAAGGTAATAGAGAACTTCTGGTCTGAATGGAAAACAAGCCTTATGTTTTCTTCTTCCCAAAAAGTGTCAATTCATCTTTCTCCATTCATACCTAAAAGGCATTGGATCTAAGGTTTTCTTTGAAAATAGATATTCTATTAGGAAAATTTTTAAGATATTTAGAATTGAGTTTAAAGATTAAACATTTTCCTAGCGCTTCTTACAAAGACAATTTTGTCTAATTTCTAGAAAGTGTTTCTTAAGCCAAGCTTTATCTCTTGCATTGGTGATTAATTAATTATACAGGTTCTGGGATTAGTGAAATCTAAATTTGAATTCCAACCTTCTCTTCATTAACTTTTTGACCTTGGGCAAATTATTGATCTCTACTGAACACCTCTATTCTTATTTATAAAATGGAGTTAATAGAACAACTGTAGGTTTTTTGAAGGATTAAATGAGATAATAGATATAAAGCATGTTTCTTAGTAATTTTAAGCTTTTGGATCAGAAGTAGCTGCTGTTTGTCATCACCATCACCACCATCATCATCATCTTCATCATTATCAATCCCAGCAGGTTAATGTTTTTGCAAAATGATTGCTATGCAAATGATTGTCTTGCAAATGTTGTTACTGCTGTTTTTAACAGGAAACTTCATTCACAAATATATTCACCTCCATTTTTATTTTTTTTTAATTTATTTACTTATGTGTACAAGAACTGGGGTGTAAGCCAAAGGCGTGCACCGTGTGGGAAGCTCCCAAGCCATCTGGAGTCTCCCTGACCGGGGATCAAACTCGTGCTGCAGTGGCTGCTGATAGCTTCATAGTTCTGAGACTTAGCCCGTTGCGCCATCAGGGAGGCCCTCACCTCCATTTTTAGCAGTGGCTAGTGTTCCCCATCCATGGATGGTCTCTATGCTCCAGAAAAGCAACATAGACCAGAAACACTAGGATTAGCATTCCAAGTAAAAGGGACAGGCATTTGGTTTGTAAAGAGGCAGGGGCAGAGAGCATTTTCTGTCCCTATCAAAGCACATGCACACATAAAAACACAAAGTTCATTAAATTTACAAATATCCACTTCCCTACTCCCATTATGTATGCTTCATCTCATTCTGCTGTCAATTCAGTGATTTTTAAAAGTACTGCAGTGGCTTCAAGTAGACCGTGAGAGGAAAAAAGGGAGATAAGGGGGGAAAGATATGGAAATGAAATAGTCAGCAAGTAGAGCTGGACATACTTCAAAAATTAAATAAGGTCAAACTGGTCTGGGAGAAGAGGAAAAGGCATGTCCTGAAAACATTACCTAGATTTATAATTTTTTTTGGATCTTTTTGAACCATCATTTGCATCTCTGAGACTGAACTAAAGTTGTCCTACTTTAGGAAGAGAAAAAAGGACTTGGTTAACTAAGTAGAAATATGAGGTGAAAACAAATGATTAAATTCCTTTAGTATCCTGGATTTGTGATTTTTAAAAACATCGATAAAATAATTGACCTCGTTTTTCAGTCATAATAATGTGCATATACACGTGTGAACCCATGCTAACCTTATATATAAAGAAACACACACTCTCCATGATTTGCTGATCAAGGAGCACGCTGTAATCTCAATGTGGACTCATGCATCTGTGAGAAATAGAAATTTGTTTTCCTTCCATTAAGACATTGTCTGGCTTTATAATTAGTGTTTATAGTAAATACATTCAAAGTTTATCCTAAGAGTCCTCAATTCTCTTGCCATTGTAGGATAATGTGAGCTTTAGGATAATTTATTACAGTCTCTTTTGGCATCAAAGCAACTGAATCTCTGCTCCAAGCCTTGGCCAATCAAATATACAAGTGGGTGCAGGCCAGCTTGCCTCTACAGGCTTCACAGAACTTGGCGATTGGTGTGCATATCTCCTTCTCTTCAAACACAGCATCTGTCAAATCCACAAATTTCCCTGTGACCTTCAATCCCAAGATAGGGAACATCATACTGTGAAACTGCCCTTCCTCTTTCGATCTTCTATTGACAGGAGATTTTTCTATTAATCAAGAAAAATAACCTCTTAAATATAATATGAGTAAATGCTGGATTGTTATATATAAGCCAGGAAGCTTTTTTTCAACCTAATACTCCTTCCTGTCTTCCTTTTTCTTATCCCATCCTTGACTCAGGCTCCGGCTAATCCATTCTCAGCTTATTGGGGTTAACAATTTGATGGTGACCTTAACCTTTTCTTTCTAGTGATGAGAATCAATTTTAAAATTCTGCAGAATCATGTTAATAGCTGTTGTATGTATTGGGGTTTAAAGTGTATGCATTGCAGAAAACGCAAGCTGCTTTTAGATCCGGGGATAACCTGAACAGATTTGGTAGAAAGATAACCCTCTGGCAGTGTGGAGAATGTGTGAGAGAGCCCAGAGATTCTTGGAAAAAGAAATTAAGTGGAACCTAGTAAACTTGAAAAAGGCTACATGTTATACAATTAAGGAAGCATCTGTGAGAGATGGAGAAGAGGCCTCAAATTTAAGTTAGGTGGTCAGATCTAGAGGCAGGACTTTATTGGACATGCCACATTAGAGAACAGAACATCCAAAAATAGAAGTGAGGGTTGGGCTTAAAAGCAGAACTGTTCACACTCTCTTAGGAGTTAGTAAGATGCTCATTGCGACAGACAGCCTCTATTTTATGTGGGAGAAATACTTCACAAGGGACTTTTTTTTTTTTAAGTCAGGGCTATATGGAAGGCCAAAGCCAATATGTCAGGTGGGTTGTTGCTGCCACAATAGAATGGACTGTGGCCAGACCTGGGGAGTCTGGTGTTAGAGAGTGTAGAATGACTGGGATCCGCTGTGGACCAGCCATACCTGGAGTCTGCCTGCTCCCCATTTAAAACACTGGCTTGAGAAACCAGGTATGCAATTTGTAAAGGAAAAACTGGTGTGGAATTTGGAAGTGCTGCTAGTTCTATCTGGGATGGAGTAGAGAACTGTGTCTTTTAACTGTGTCTTTAAATACTCATAGGAACCTCTTGGGGATCTTGTTAAAATGCAGATTCTGATTGAGTCAGTTGGGGGTGCAGCCTGGGAGTGGACTTTTCTGACAGTCTCCCAGGTGAATCCAGAGCAACTACACTGAAACAGAGAAAGAATAAACTATATTCTTAGTAAAGAGGCTTTTTAATTTCAAACACTGACCGTTTGTCAAGCCAAACACGTATCCAGTTAATTCTTCAGTTTCCCAATCTAAGCTATGAAAAGAGGTGATTGGTTCCTACAGTTCCTTTTTTAGGGATATTCCTTGTGATAGGACATTAAATACACAGTAAAAATACAGGAGGTAAGTTATCTGTTGCTCCATTTCTAGGAATACTCGTGCTTCTGTATCACGAATTAGGCATTGGCTCCAGTCAGATCGTGATACTAATCCCTGCGCTGCCCTTAAACAATTAGATAACCCCAAAATGTTATCTTACTTTTCTAAAGCTTTCTTACCACTTCTATAAAATAAATATGTATGCATTCATTTAACCAATGTTTGTTGGTACATATTGTGTACAGCATTGTGTGGGTACCTTAGGCTATAAAAGTAAATAAGATTGTGTCCTCACCAAAGTTGTATTTCAGATGGGAGGGAAAGGCAATAAATGAATAAGCCAATGAACAGAATAGTTATAGAGTGTGCATTCTATGAAAGCTATACTGCCATTTTGATAACAAACCAAAAATATTAGAGGTGTAAAATGTGAATGCTCTGTGGTGGTGAAAATATTTCTTAAATAGGATGAAAAAGAAGAGGCCAGTCAAGAGAACACCAAAAAGAAAAGCTTCTAGAGAGAGAATGGCTACTAGCATCCTTTGTTAAGTAGCATTATGCTTGGGTTTCTAAGTTCAGTGTAAGCAAAGTGCATTATGGAAGTTGAATGAGACATAATATGAAGTTAGAGAAAGTGGGTCAGGGTCGTGCAGGACCTTGTAGGCTAAAGTAAGAAGTTTGGATTTTGTGGATTTTTTTTCACGTAACAGAAGACAGACAAAATATTCTAAGTAGGGAAATGGCACAAGCTAGCTTGTTTAATTTAAAGCTCCTCTGACTGCTGTTTGCTGACTGAAAAGGAAGGGAACGAGTGGAGAAGTAGAGTATCCAATTAGGAAGTGAACTTGGGAGAGTGTTCATGGCAGTGAAGGTGCAGATGTAGGAGTGAGGCCAGAGATGTTTGGGAATAAAACTGAGAAAACTTACGGAAAGATTGAAGAAGGTCAGTTGGGCAGCTGGGGAAAGAAAGGTAAGAAGAAACAACCAAGGGTATCTCCTAAGCAATGGGACAGATTGTGATATTATTCACTGAGCTGGGAAAGATTAAGGAAGACCATGTGTGTAGATAAGGAAACCAAGAACTCTGGCTTTAGTTATCCCATAGGGTGGGTTGGGGAATAACATGATATAGATACATAGTCTTCTGTGCAATGCCTAGCACTTCAAGGTTCAAGAATTTATTGTTTTACTGTTGTTATTATTCATAAGGGACTACCCATTGGAGACACCAGATGCCTTTGATTGGTAAAAACATGATAATTCTCTTGAACTCAGCAATCATGATTTTATTTTCTCCAATGGAAAATAAATATTGCTTTTGAAAATCCTGCAGTGGTGATAGAAGGATGGGATAAATTCATGTGTGCCTCAAGCAACATCAATCAAATTTTCAGCCAAGTTTTGATTACACGATTTTTATTTCTGGCAATGATGTAAGAAGCAGAAAGCACACAGCTGGATTTTCAGCAGTAGGTGGGTGCCACAAATTCTGGAAATTGGAAAAAGCATCTTCTAACTTGGAAATTGTGGTGCTTTGTCTGGAGTAGTTAGAGGGAAAATAAATACAAATCTTCCCTTACCCCTGAGTCCTCATTACACCATTTACAGAGCAATCTGTTTGGCTGTAGTTACCTTGTTTGGTCTTTGCAAAGGAATCATCCATCCTTTTGGTGAAGACTGTTATGTAGGTGATTTTGCTCTCTGATTTCTATACCTGTTGCTTACTTTTACTAGAATAGGAAAGTCACATAATTTTAGTAGTTTGACAACCTGACTGCATCTAAAAACTGCTGGCAAGTAAAAAAATATATCGTGTTAAGTTTCATCCCCAGAGATTTAATTCATTAGACTGGCAACCTTGGTTCTTAAAAGGTGCCTACATGATTCTGATGGAGCAACCCTGCAAATATCATTTGGAAACCATTGATCTAATGGTCAGGTTGTTAGACCACGATTTAAAAACTTCAAGTAGTATTCTTGTTTTTGCCAGCAACTTGTCTGTTATATGGCATTGGGAAAGTCACTTCATGGTTATTAATGTGTAGTTTCTTGCCTATAAAATGAGATAATTTAGCCTCTCTGACTCCACTGGGTTGAAGAAAATAAAGGAAGTGAGAAAATATAATGAGTAGAATGTTTCATGTGAGATGACCTGGACAGTACTATTAAAGACTTGGAGTTGTGCTGGTGAGGACTTGCCTGCATGCACTGATCTAGTGTCTGTTACCATCTCTTAGAAATGCAAACCAGTCATGATTTAAGAGTGTTTCTTAGCTCTTAATTCATGTACTTTATGCAAAGGAGTTGGACAATCATGAATAAATTGATTTTCGTTAATGACTTCATTAATGATCTCATTAATGTTTTCATTAATGATTTTCAAAGAGGCAGAGTATTAACATGTGACCCAGAGGACCCCAAACTATTAAAGGGTGCATGCTCTAAAGATTTGACCATGCATATGCATAAAGGCAAAGGAAGCAGACTCTTACTGCAATAGATCTTTAATAGAATGAGTGTACATAGAGAGAGAAGAGAAGAAAGGATATTTCTGATAAAACTGAAAAATAAACATCCCCTCATGGACAAATACAAATGCCTTGTCAAACAGGGTAGGCCAAAGCAGGGCCACAGAAGCCCCAAAACTTACTACAAATCTAAGGTACCTTCTAATGGGGAACAGCAAGAAAGGGTCTAGGCAAGTCTGGGACCAAAAAAAAGCAAAAATCAAAATACAAATCAAGATAATGACTGTCATTGTCTGCCAAGGACACCTCTTCACTTCTGTCCAACTCCCATGTCTCTACCAAGTGTGCCTACTTGTCCCTCATCCATGTGTCTTCTTCCAAGTTTCCTTACCCCCCAAGCCCCTAGATAAAAGTCAAAGCTAAAGAAGCAAGAATCTCAGAGCCCACCTGCCTTCCATGTAATGTAGCTTCATCTGGCCACTCATCTCTAACCCTAGTTTCCAGTAGTTCCCCTGTTTAGGAAGTCCGGTTGATGGCACACTAGGACTTATAATTCAAGATGGTTATGTGTAAATGGGGCAGAGAAAATGGGACCTCCCCTTGTCTATAACACGAGGTTACTCCTTAACATCATCCTAGTAGAAGAAATGCAGAGGGAATTGTTATACCACTTGAGGTCAAAGTCCTGCCATCACTATAGGCTTCACACCCCTTCAAGGGTCCTAGATGGAAACCAAATCTCCTGAAGCTGAAGGAATCTAGGATACTTTGAATTCCTGCCACTATCACAATATTTTTTGGAAAAAATTAGTCAGAACCAGACCATGACGTTTGGGTGCAGAGCTCATACCTATGGTCTCAAGATTAGTGATATAAGCAAGGATTTATTGGCACTGGCATGGAGCCAGTGAGACAGCACTATTTGGCCTTAATCAACTGACCAATCAAATACTTTGTGAGAAGTCTGAGGGAGGGACTTGAAGAATGTCAGCAGATGGAATATATGCAGAGATTGTGAGAGGATTATAAGGCCAAGGAAGAAGGACAACACATGAAGTTGAGAAGATATAAGAACCCCTGTAGAAAGGAAACTGGATTTCCTGGGGAATCAGGACTATCTCCATTATGTCCTCACTCCTGCCTGTCATTCCTCTTCTAGAGTCCACAGCCCCAGTGTCAATCATGCTACTTCCCTGTGCCTTCTGGAGTCCCCCCTCCCCTTTATTACTGATATTACTAGTGACCAACTGAGCAGAGCCTGTCACGTGTCTGGGTGTCGCACACACCATCCATCACTCCCCATGTGAATGATCCGTCCACCCTCACCCTCAGGTTATTAAACTGGCAAGGACATACATGAAGTCGACATTCTTGAATGGTTCTTCATTCTGGGCAAGGAAAGGAAGGACTCTTTCCATGGTTGAAGTGTTCCAACCAATTCAGAGAAAAATACCACATGAAGTCAAAATACTTTCATCCTGGCCAAACAAGGGTTTTCCTCTATAACCATGCCAACATGCAGGGTTTCACAGCCTGGCCTCTCCCCTGGTGTCAGTGATATTGCCTCCTCTCCCCAGTGGGGCATGTCAAGTCAGCAGAGGTAGGGGAAAGATTTCATCTGTGAGAGATGGTAGAAAGCAGAGAGCTCCTGGGAGTATATAAACTGTAGTGTGCAGGAAGAGTAAAATATCCAGTCTAGGAAAAGGATAAAAAGGAGTTTCATTATAGTAAAAAGAACTATGAACTCTTCATTAAGAATAGAGGGAAGGGGAGGATAAGGGCTCAAAAAAGGGTAGAAAAAAATCACAAGGGACTACAGTGATGGGTCACAGGTGAATCGGTGGTGGGCTACCCAAGGGGAATACACAATGTAAAAGATATAAATAGCAATTTAAAAAAATAGATTTGGGAAGATGTTTTTTAATGACATCTTCCTTTAGGGAAGTAAATCATATATGGAATAAATCATATATTGAAGTGTACATATACATGGTATGCAGTATCATTTATATAAAGTTCAAGAGCTGGCAAAATTAATCTATCCTGATAAAAGTCAGAGTAGTGTGTGTTACAAGGTGATTTTAACTGGGAAGGAATTCTCGATGGCTGGAAGTGTTCTATATCTAGATCTGAGTGATGGTTACCCAGATGTATTCACAGGTTGGAATTCTTTAAACTGTATACTGAGACTTGTGAAACTTTCTACATGTGATTTATTATTTAATACAACAATTTAAGATAAGTTCTCTTTTTCTTGCCATACTTACAGTGTGGCATCAGGATAAAGGGCATCTGGGATGTCACATAGGATAGAGCTGCTATTAATATTCATGATGGAGGGTATAGCACATGAAGGAAGCAGTTGACACTGCCGTGGTGGAGAGACACAGGCTTTGGTAGTAGAAGGACCTTGGTCCAAGTCCTTTCTTCAGGTTTTAAGGTGGATCTTTGAGCAATCTTTAAATCTCTCTGGCTCAGTTTCCTTTTCTAGAGGGAATGCTAATATTTATCTTCAACCACTGTTTGGAGGATTCAATGAAATAATATATGTAAGTGTGTCTTGCCAAACACCTGAAATATGTCTTAAAAGTTGTACTTATTTTTAACAGATATCACATAAATGTCCACATAGACCACGGTGCTAAAGAATTGTAGTCATCAGATCCTTTTTCTATTGTAAAATACACTGGGAATAAAGATGTGAGTCTAAGAAATTAGTCAATAATAACTGAAATATCCACTTATTTCTAAGTAGATATTGTTAAATATATTAAAATATCTTATAGTTTATTTGAAATAATGCACATTCTCTACGATAGGATCTTTAGCAAATTACTGAAGTATTACTCCTACTATGTTTCTTTATCTATAAAATTGGCACAATAATATTTATTATGATGATGATTAAATTTGATTGAATATGTAAATGTGTGCTACAATGTACCTAACACAATGTGAATTTAGATTAAATAATTCAGGTTGGAAAATATTTAATGAATGCCTAATATAGACCAGATACATCGGTTCCTGGAATTTAAAAACAAGAAAACACAAACTTTACCTTCAGGAAATTTACACTTAGTGGGAAAGATGTATGTGAGCTGTTAGTGATCACAATCATGGATGTGACAACTGTTAGAATTAGAATTCTGGGAGGAGCACAGAGGCGGCATTGTACAATAGTACAATAGCACAATAGCACAATAGCGGGTTAAAAGTGGAGGGCATATTTAAATTTAAAGAGGGAATTGTAGTGCTAGAAAATAACAATTTAAGGCTACCACACTGTTAAGTCAGTGGCCAAATGATTATTTTAGTTTAGAATCACAAGCTTATCTGTACCCAGGTGTATCCTGAATCAGAAGTGGATGCATTAAATCTGGAAAACACCATCCTATTGGTAGTGAGTCAGAAAGAGGATGATATGGAACTTGCAATTGCTAGACCCTAATTCCATTGACTTCCATCCACTTCAATTGCAGTACATCTGGTTGAAGGAATGAAGAAGAGGAGCAATTCTTCCAGGGCAGTGCGGAGTCGTGTTTCCTTTGAGACTCTGATGAAAGTTTCAATTATTTTCTAGCATTATGATGATGCCCTTTTTAAATTTAAATATGCCCACCACTTTTAATCTGCCATTGTACTATTTATTGTACAATGTCTGTTAGAATTTGAATTCCAACAGTGTCTACATTGTTTTAGAAATGTTCACCTCCATCTTCCTAGAGAAAAAAATGGACTTGTGAACATAAAATGACCTTCCCCATCTCAATGGAGCTTCTTGCCCTTCTGAAGATCGGGTTAAGAGCTTTTGTTTTGAAAGATTTGTATTACTACAACTTCTTCCCTCTCTGCAAAGATACTGGCAGTTTCATCAGTTCTATCACTATGTCAGTGCTAATGAGCCTCAGATCACTTCTGGATAGCCCTCTTGAGTGTGTGATGACCTCTTCTCTTCTTCATCCTTCCTGGCATTTCCCAGTGCACTTGATGGAGACAAGTCCCGGGTGGAAGGTTAAAGAAAGCCCAACAATAAACAATCTTGATCCTGCACTGATAGATACTTTTCTCCCTTTGTGTAAATACCTAGAGTGGTATTGCTAGACCATAAGGTATTTCTGTTTATTTGGGATTTTTTTTTAAATGGATTTCTTTTTTTAATTTTTAAAAATTTTCCTCCACCACCATCCTTTATATCCCTTGATCCTTTCTCCATCTCCCCTTAACCTCTGAAGTCTTCATTTATTAGTGTCAACTAATTTTAAGAAGTAGTTTGCCTTGTGAATCATATGATATGTAAATGTCCAGTATTTGTCATTCTGACTTGCTTTACTACACATAATTTCCTTGATTCCTTCCACTCTGCAGTAAGTGGCAACATTTCATTTCTTCTCCTGACTGAATAGTATTCCACTATTTATTTTTTTTAATATATATTTTTATTGTTATTTATGTCTTTTACATTTTGCATTCTCCTTGGGTAGCCCACCACCAATTCACCCGTGATCCATCTCCATGGCCCCTTGTGTTCTTTTCTATTCCATTTTGTGCACTTTTCCTTCCCTCCCTCCGCCTCCCCCATTATTTAGATATATCACCTTTTCTTGATCCACTCCCTTATCATTGCGCACTTGGGTTATTTCCATGTTTTAGCTATTATAAATAATGCTGAAATAAGCACTATATAGCATATGGTTTTTTGATCCTGCACTGATGAAATTTTCTTAAAGGTAATATATCTAATATTGTACAGTAACTACTACTATATCTAGCACTAAACCCACAGTACTATCTTTACTTCTATATCTAGAAATTAGACTGGGAAGGTAAGGACTTTTCTTTAATAAGAATCGGTTGCCCTGCTTATTTGCTAATCCTAATCACATATTCCAAAGGGTCATGTTTTCTTTCATGACCTCCATTCTGATGGGCTATTTTATTTTATGTCTTATCAGCAAGTTCCTGAAGCTACAATGCCTGGAGGGCGGAATCTGGGAGCAAGGCAGCTGCATTCCAGTGGTGTGCGCGCCTCCTTCTCCTGTCTTTGAAGGGATGTATGAGTGTACCAATGGCTTTGAGTTCAACAGCCAGTGTGTGCTCAACTGTAAGGAGGAGAGTGAAAGGGTAAGATTAAGATGACCTCTTGAACTTTGTTTTGGATCGGCAATATCGTAGTCTTGATGATCAGTCCATGAATGTTGAGTAGAAATGATCTGAATGAATCCCACTAGGGAGGATTCTAAACAGGAGTGTTTATACTATTTATAGGGAATGCAAAAGATAACCATGTTTTGGCAATATTACCTCCTGAATTCAGAACTTCCTCTTAGATAAGAAGAATCTGATGGATTGAGTAGCTGGTAAACTCCAAAAGACCTGATTCTGACTTGGCAATGTGATTTCCTCCCATGCATGGCCACTGTCCTAACCTGGTTGGAAATACTGGCATATTTTTCAATAGAAAAATATCCTAAACAGAAATGCAAATTCTGCAAACACAGAGCTGAAAGCACGGTTTGACTATTATTTTCCCTAGGATTTTGGCACAAGAGGTCTCAAATGAAAACCACAGATTTATCGTGGTTATGTGACTAAAATTAGTTTTATTTTCGAATCTTTTCAAGCACCACACACATACTTGAGACAGGATGTTAAGCAGACTTCCTAGGCAAAGATCAGTGACCTTGACTGCTCTCTTGGCACCTGTCTTTATCTCATTGTTCTGCACCCAGGGTAAGCACTGTGGGGCAGATGTGAAAAGCATATGCCATGAAATGAGACCCCTGAGAAATCAAACACCTATGTTTGCACTGATTGTTTAAGGAGTTGTGGATTTTACTAGATGAAGGAAGTGTTATCTATAATTCTAAAACTTTATTTTCTTGGGTTTTGTGAGTTAGTGTTCTCTGTGTTCCACATATAGTATACATTGTGGAAGCAAAATTCAGAAAAACCACCTACACATGTGGTGAAAGGGAGTAGAATTTTGGTGAGATCAAAAACAACCAGGATATGTCTATTCAAGCAGAAAGGCAGAAAAACACCTTCAGAAAATTATGAATTGGTTTCACTGGCTCAAACTCATCTTGAAAAAATTCTGACATTGGCCACAAGCAGCATTTGTGTGATAGTATAGATAAATCAGTGTAAAACAACACTGTCCGGAGACAAATTCCAAAAACAGCTCAAAATATATAAGCTATAATTGATAGCTTATCTCATTATTATGTCCAAAGGAAAATCTATTGCTGGTACATTTTATGAGTGACAAAATTGTTTATTTCCATCACATCAGAACAGCAGAAGAATCACTTTGAATGTTGCTGTGGATCAATAACAACATGATTTACTATTTCAATGATGTCTTTTTGTCTAGGTTCTAGAAGTTGTAGAACAGTTCTTTTAATCAAAACACACTTTCCCCCGTGCTAAATGAAGTTAAAAATACTAAAAGTGATCTTTATATTTTTTTATTCCAGCCTCCCATCCTCTGCACTGAGGAGGGTCTGTGGTCTGAGGAGTTCAAGTTATGTGAGAACCTACAAGGGGAATGCCCGCCACCCCCTAAAGAGCTGAATTTTGTGGAGTACAAGTGTGAACAGGGATATGGGATTGGTAAGTTTGGGTAGGGATGCTGAATTCTGCTCTCAAGTGACCCTTTAATTAGGTACAGCTGGATCTTGGATTCCCAGAAGAGTGGATGCAAGTGTAAGTTGACTCTGAGCTGCTTCAGGAAAATTTATGGCAGATTTACTCTTTTTACTTTCACTTGTGTATGACATCAGTGTAGCTGCTGAGCCATTCGCATAGTGTCTGGTCCTGTTACCCACTTCGTGGTGGGCTGAGGGTGAATTGATGAGTGTCAAGAATTATAGTTCCAAGAGCCACACACCACACATGTACTGGACTCTTCGATTCTCTCCTTTGTTGTTACTGGAGCAGAGAGTTCCTGAAAGGGATGACTTGAGATCGTATTTGCTTGCTTTGCTCTTCGGTCATTCTTTCTCTACAAGAGACCAGACTCCAGAAACTGTGGGTGACTTCTTATTCAAATAATTGTAATGAAAGGTCTCTATAGCCACAGCTGATTTATAGTGATGTTGACTCAATTTTGTACTGACTAGACCTAAACATCCTAGGAAAAAAATCATGTTTACAGAAAACATTGCAGGATTACTAAATTCTGAATTGCACAATTAAGGAGTGATTTTATAAATCTAATCTATGTAGTGCCATTGGATATAAACCAAATTAATTACAAACCTCATTAGTATCTGAGATGGTTCTTCACCATCTTCAAATGGCTTTTTGCACTGTGATATCCCTTGCTCATACAAGTTATATTGGGTTGATTAGACTATGTTTCTTGAGGGGTATTTCATGAACAAGTTCTCATTTCAGAACAGCACATGCTCACATGCATAGAATTTTTAAGAGTCAAGTAGCTCTTTGGGCTTTTATAAAAGTTAGTGAGAAACTTACAAATATAGATTGATATAATTTAAAGGACACCTGGAGATCATTGAATCTATAAATGAGGACCTTGAGAGTGTCCTCTTTGAGTAAAAATTTAGAAGACACTTGGACCCCACATACAGGGGAATAGAGCAAGAGTTTCCTTCAAGAGGCCAACGGATATGCAGAATCTCTGCTTCTGACTCCTTGTTGCTTCTTTCTTCAATTACATGAGTTAGTTGGCTACCTGTGTAATGTAACATTCTTCAGTGTTGTAATAGTCATTATAAATCTACCTTTATGATTTCTGGCCCATTTTTTCCTTAGTTAGTAAAGTTCTGGGGTACTAGACACCACAATTAATCCATGAGATCATATAAGGAGAAATAATATTAAATGTAGTTAAAAGGCACCAACCAATCGAGGTAAACTTAGGTTCACAAAAGTCCTGCAGTGTATTCTTGGAGGTCAGCTAGGAGTTAATCTTTTTATTTTTTAAAGATTTATTTATTTATGCATACAAGAACTGGGGTGTAGACCAGAGGTGTGGGATGGTGAAAGGATTCACCAGAGACAGAGTGGGGAGCAGAACAGGCAGATCTACTGAAATACACTGCTGAGGGGAGCAGCAAATGAGGCAGGAGAGGTCTGCTGCAACATTGGGAAACTCCCTGGCTGGGTGGGTCATGGCAAGACCCATGGATTCCAGAGAAGCAGGAGCTGTTGCATCAGATCAGAAGGAAGAGAGGGAGGGACCTCCCTGATGGTGCAAGGGGTTAAATCTAAGCACTATAAAGCTATCCACAGTAGCCACTGCAGCAAGAGTTCGATTCCTGGAGCTTCCCACATGGCATAGCAGACCTCTCCTAACTGGCCCACTGTGCCCCTCAGCAGTGTATTTCATTCATTCTGCCTGTTCTGTTCCCTACTCTCTCTCTGGTGAGTCCTCTCACCACCCTCCCCACCACACACACACACCAGCTCTTGTATGTATAAATAAATAAATCTCTTTAAAAAAAAGAGGAGGAGGGGGCAGTTTGGGTAAGGGGTGGACTTGGGACAGTGACTTTTTATTGGAGTCACTAGGCAACCTACTAAACTACTCATATCTCAGCCACCCCAGTAGTCTCAGGGACACTTAATATGCATCTTGCATTTCTAATAGCTAATTATTCATAAGGAAATCTTCTTGGTAGAGGTTTGTTATTTAAACTTAGTGCCTCTGTAAGATGTAATGAGAACGATATTTTTATGTCTCTGTTCACAGACTGAGCCCCCAATATCATACTTTCCTTATTAGAAACTGTTAAGATGCAGGAAAAATTTCCCTCACCCCTCTTGGTTCTTTTCAGACTGGTCAAAACAGCATCAGACAGGTTGACAGAGAAAAAAGGTCAATTATAATAATTGGACAGTATGACTGCAGTGATTATACAGCCTTTGTTTTAGGTCAGGGAGAATAGGATTTAAATACTAAGCAAGGGATGGAGTAAGGGAGATGAGTTGCCAGGGAGTGAGGAGGGAGACTTCAAATGCTAAGGAGGGAATGATCTTATCTTTAGTAGTAAAGATGCATTTCTCAGATAGAAAGGTCATATTTACTTGAGAAGCCTATACTTGAACAAACCCCCCCCAAATTACATCCTTCTAGGTCATTAAAGGGAGAAGTGACAGCTTCTTTGATCAGAAATAGGACAAAGTCTTAGAGAGCAGTGATCAATTTTCAGTTTGGAGTGCAAAGGATTATGGGAAAGGCAAAAGCTTCTCCTTAGCTTCCAGAGCCTTCATTGTTCTCAGCTCAGAATAATCAGTTGGAGTCGAGCATCTTGAGGACACCAACACTGAGAATCTTGGGGTGGTCTATTTTTAGCACTTTTTATCAATTAGCATAGAAATATCTCTATAGATACATACTAGACAACTATCAGCCCTGCCTACCTCAATAATGTGGTGACCGAAAATGTAGAAAGAAATTGTTCTTGAAAACAAAGCTATTGGTTCCAGGATGAAAAAGACTGACATCAGGAAAGTTCAAGTCTCTGTTGTAAATGTCTGTTCCTTCAGGTGCAGTGTGTTCCCCATCATGTATAATCCCTCCTAGCGATCCTGTAATTCTGCCTGAGAACGTCACTGCTGACACGCTGGAGCACTGGATGGAACCTGTCAAAGTCCAGGTGAGGAAAGGGACATTTTTATGTGCTGAGGATGTAAGACAGCTGAGTAATTCTCAACTGATAGCATATTCCCTGGAGTCATTTCAAAAACTTTCAAAGGAGTCCCTGGATTAGGGGAAAGGCTAAAGCTTCTCCTTGGCCCCCAGAGCCTTTCTTGTTCCCAGCTGGAAATAGCAGGGTGACTTGAGGAGACCAACTAAGAGAATCCATCCAGCAACCACATGCGTCCTTCCTGCACAGAAGAATTAACAGTCAAGAAGAACCCCTGGTGTCCTAGGGGTTAAGTCTCAGCGCTATCACCATCACCACTAGGGCCTGATTTCGATTCCAGCCAGGGAGCTAACACACATATGGTACAGCAGACCTCTCCAGCAGACCTCTCCTGTCTCGTCTGCTGCTCCCCTCAGCAGTGTATTTCACTAAATCCACCTGTTCTACACCCCACTCTGTCTCTGGTGAATCCTCTCACACCCCGTACCTCTGGCCTATACCTCAGTTCTTTTATGAAAAAAAAAAAAAAAGAAGAGGAAAGAAGAGGAATAAAAAAACAACATGCCCCATATACAAAGGAAAGTTTAAAGAACAAGGTAGAAAGAAGACTCACAGAGACATAAAGAACAATGAAATAGGAAGGAAATTGAAAGAGGAAAGTTACTACTAATGAAAAATAGGACAGGAAAACTTAGGATAAGCTAAAGAAATTTATAAAGATGAAAGAAGAATGGCAGAGAAGAAAGTATTAGAAAAGATGAAAAAAGCTGAAAGCAGGAAGAGAATAAAGAAACTGGTATAGCCTTTTCTGTATCCATCTCCTGCCCTGTCTCAGCTCTAAAATCCTTTCCCTGGGCCCTCTGGTATTCCAGCCATTTGGGATGGAACAAAATCCATTACATCTATAACCTCTTCTCTAGGCTTTCCATTTACTTTCTTTCTGAACTAAAACCTGGATCTGCCATGAGGACTCTTCCTCCTCGTGGGGCGCACTAGTCTCTGCTTTCTCTTTCACACCTCCGGAACATCTGGGTGTAGGAGAGGGGGAGGTATCCTCCTGTCTCCTCACTGCTCCTCCCTGAACTTTCTCATACTTAAATCTACTATCCATGGAATAAACCACTCACCACCCTCATTGCTGCTCTCATCTTCTGACCTTTAGGTCACCGCCTCTTCTTATTTCTTAAGGACTTCAGCTCCTAGGCCATAGTTACTTTGGCTAACACTCCATCATAACTTTTGCTGATTTCATCATTCACACATTTGATTTTTACAAAACCTAGATTCTCAGTTCCCTGAGCTCCTTTTTTCCAATGATAACCTTTACCTTGCTGATTTCATTTCCTCCATGCCTCCCTTCTTTCATCTAATCTGGACTCAGTGGACTCTTGGCTGATTTTTAGCACACCAAGCACACTCCCTTTGTCTGGTGGTTCCCTCTGCCTAGAACTCTCATCTTGTATATATCTTCACATCTTGCTTTTATGCTTCCTTCAGAGTTATACTCAGATATCAGGAAGGCTCTTTGGCTACTCTATCTAAAATTTTATCTCCTCTAAAACTTTATGTCTCCCTTCCTCCCTTTGCTTTCTCACCTTAGGAATTGCTATTACTGGGCTCATTATACATATTCCCTATTTATCTTATTTACTGTCTCCTTCCACAGCTACAACAAAAAATTCCGTGAGGCATTAGTATCTGTTTTGTTCTCTACTACATCCCTATATCCTAAAACAGTGCCTTGGATATAACAAGTGCTCACAAACTTTGCAAAATGAATAAATATAAAAGAAAGAAAATGCTTTGTAAGATCTGCATGGAGAGGATCTTGTGGTGAGCTAGTTATTTCTTCTTAGAATGGGTGAAGTTGGGGCTCCAGAAGCCCTAGAAGTTTGTTTGCTTTATTAGACAGTGTAATGAATAAAGTTATTGGAACACTGTTTCCATCAACTCACCTAACATTGGACTCGAGAGATGTACCACATTTCATTTGGAAATCATTCCCAGATTGCTCCCTTTTCCTCACAGGTTAATTGTGCTATGTTTTTGCAAAGATTTGTGTCAAAGCAGAAAGATCAGGGGAAAAATAAGTATGATTCAATGGTGAGGGATTAATGCAGTCAGTTAGTCAATCAGCAAACATTCATTGGGGTTTACCATGTGCCCTGGGACTGTGCTAAGTGCTGGGAATATGGAGATGAAAAAAAAAAAAAGTAATCCTCCTGCTTCCAAGACTAATAATCTGGCCATGATTACAGTAATGCCATATGGGAGGTGATTAAGCTGTAGAAGTGCTGCGGGAACACCTGACAGGAAGCAACCAACTATTTTGCTCAGGAGCATGGGAGAGTTAGGGAATGATCAATGGACCAAAAAACTAGCTTTTCCTCTGGCTCTTGAACTGTGATAAGGATGAATATTCTAGAAGGTTAGGAATGATAAGCAGTTCGGTGCTGTTGAAACCAGGGTGTGTGTGGTGGTGAGGGACATGGAAAATGGGTGGTAGAGGATGGGGTAGAGGAGAGATAGGGAGACAAGATCCAGAGGCCATGGCATGCCCTTCTTAGGACGCTGCACCTAATGAAATCTCTGAGGAGAAGGGAGTACTGTGCAAGTCTGAGGGCTACATGAGGATGGGTAGAGAGTGAGGGAAAAAGCAGAAAAGCACCTTGGCTAGGTCTCCTGTCCTCCAGCCTTTCCAGAGGTTCATTACCTCTTCACACTGCCTTCATTGTTGTGAAGATTTAGTTGGGGTTACAGTGCCCCTTGAGAAAGAGCTTTGGCCCCATGTTTCGTGGAGTGTCAGTGGCCCTGCCCCTGTCCTTTAGCCCTGTAAACTCAACTTCCTGTGATGAAAGGCGTCTCTTTTCTCTCTAACCTACCAAAGGGAGAAAGGCTTGCAACACAAAAGACGCTTTTTTTTTCCTCTTGGGAAAGAAACTACTTGAAGAACCATCTGACACCCATCCACTTGTTTCTCCAACAAAGCTCCCAATAGGCTCTATCAGTGGATGTGGGGACCATGAGGCTTGAGCACAGGGCTTTCAGTAATTGGGGTTCTCCTATCTGTTCTTCAAATGGAACATTCAGTCTTCACAAAGACTGCGGGAATCCCTGAAGAATGGCTGCTTCCAAGCTGGAAAACAATAGTCTATTTTATTCAAGTCTGCCTGTCTCAACTGATTTATCTAAGTAGTCATTATTATTTATTTATCTCTATTCCATAATGCTTTGTTCATCTTTACATTCCTAGCATCTTCTTCAGTGTCTGACATTTATTTATGGATATATGCATATATATACATTTATATAAGAGTATTGTACATAATATATGTAATGAGATATAAAATGTTTTCTGTAATATATTATAGAGTACAAAAATATTTAAATGTATGTGTATATATATATAAAATTTCATTGAATCTTACCACAAACCAATAAGCTAGGAGAGGAAGTTTTTTCTCTCAACCCTGAGAAGTCCCTTATTCCCACACTTCCCTTCCCATGAAATCTAAAACAAATAATTTAGAGAGCTATGTCCCTGTGATACTTAGTGTGAAAGCACTTGTTTTTAAAGAACCATCAAGTGTACTTCTTACATGCCTGTGAAGTTTATTTGCCTTTTTCTGGGGGAATCAGCTGGTTTTTATTCCTACAATGATACCTGACTCCTAGAAGGGTATAGTTTTTATTAAAGGAAGAATTTCTGAGGATTTTGATAACCTGGGGTTTTGATGAAAAACAAAGTCATAATTAGTATAAAAGGAAATGTGAGGTAATCCTGGTTTCAAATACTATGAACCTATCCCCTAGAGCCTCTGTCTGCTCGTCAGTGAGGGGCCAGATAGGACTGTCTCTCTAACAGGAGGGTATAAAAACTCAAAATAACACTTGTGTCTCATGCAGGCTCTAGCATAGAGTTCTGAAGTAAGGAAAAATGAGATTTCAGGTCACTTTGTACAAATCTTATCTTTGCAAACATCTTTTGCCTCTGAAAAGATAGCACCAGCTAGCTCAATGAAAAAAGCAAAAAGCTCTACACTTTGCTTGTTTGTCTGAATGCATAGACTGCAGTGCATAGATTATTTGTCAATCTTTTACAGACTGGGCCAGAAAGAGAATTCATGCCAGTTAGTGTTTCCTATTGGAACACCCTACCTGAAGAAGTATTTTCTCTTTTTTTCGTTAATTTTATCTATATTGTACATCATTCTTCCTTTTTGCCCAATGCATGCCTTCTCCTTTCAGGTGTAGACCCCGTACAATTCCCACCACCAACTCACCTGTGGACCATCACCATAGTCCCTTGTGCTCGTCCCTCCCCTGTTTTGCTCCATCTCCCTCCCCCTCCCCTGCAGAGGGTCTCTGGTTAATAGTTGCCTGTTAATTTTGGTTTTTAATTTATTGTAATTATTTTTTTCCTGATCATAAAGAAGGATTTTCTAACAGCTTTTGTTGCGAGGCTGAGAAGAGAGAAAGGATGAAAATGCACTGTTATTTTTAAATATTTTAAAGGCATGCTGACTATGGAAGACAATAAGGAAGGCTTTGACATTCTCCAGTTGCCTTTGTTATGATAGTGTCTTCCTCACACACCTACTACACACAGAAATCTAGACTTTTCTCTGGTGATGGCATCAGCCATCCAGACAGAAAGAGAGAACTCCATGCAAGGGGCTTGTTGGCAGTGAAATAAATTCTTTCCAGTCAAGGTGACCAACTAGTGGGATCCGGAGGTTGGGCCAGGCCGGAGACAGCCAATGCCCCAGTAGTATCATTTTGCTCAGACAAGGAGAGAAGGGCCTCTGACGGCCTCTGCACCTGCTGGCAGCACCTGGGTGCCTGCGAGCCTCGGTGCCTGAGCCAAGGGTGTGGTAAGAACTCCCCTCAGACTTCTACTGAAGAACTTTGTGCTTTTGCCATCTCTGTTTCCTAGTCTTTATTTTTCCTTCTTTTTTGTTGTTCTAATCTCCATTTTTCCTTAAGCTGTAAGATTCTTAGGGGTAGGAATGGTGTCTTACTTCATCCACAGCATCTCCTCAGTGCTTGATTCAATCTATCGCTACTGGGAAACAGGGCCTCAGAAGGGCTCCCACCTCCCCAGAGCCACTCCTCAGAGCAGACTTTTTGATTTTCAAAAAAAGGCCTATGTAAGGTTGAATTTTTTTTAAAGATTTATTTATTTATGCATACAAGCTGAGGTGTGGGGCAGTGAGAGGGTTCACCAGAGACAGAGTGGGGAGCAGAATAGGCAGATCAACCAAAATACACTGCCGAGGGGAGCAGCAGGCGAGGCAGGAGAGGTCTGCTGCACCATGTGGGAATCTCCCGGGCTGGGCATTGAACTTGCGCCACAGCCGCCCCGACAGCTCCACAGCGCTACGCTTAACCCATTGCGCCACCAGGGAAGCCCTAAGGTTGAATTTTTATGATTGTTGTGAACCACTGATCAAACAATGCTTTATTATAGCTCACGTTGCTTTAACTTGCTCTGTCAAGTCCTTCAGCAACCTGATTTCATGGCAAGATTATTTTTTACATACAAGGTATCAATCATTTGTAGGTAAATGAGGTTTGCTAAATTAATGTCTGAATCTGTTTCCTTCTGACGCACAAATGCATCCAGCATAGCATCATATTTCCTCTATTAGTTTGCCTCATAAATTCATTTTCCACAATGATTTCCTTTTCTCTTTTTTAGCTTATCATAGTTATGAATCAGTAAGCTCTAAATTAATGAGATTTTTCTGTAGCTGCCATGATTGGTTGGAAATAGTTCTTAATACCACAAGCAGTCACGGTTTCCAGTAGAATTGCTCCATCAAAAGAAATATTAAAATTATGAATTTTGTTTTCTCAAATTAGCCCTAAAAGAATTAATAATGCCTTAAACAACAACAACAACAAATGTTGTAAGAGGAAGAGAGAAACAGGTAGAAAAAAGATGAATGCCCTCTTAGCCGTAATTTCCGACAAAATGGTGGACCATTTTGTCATAATTTCCAACAAAATGGTGGACCATTCCTGGTCTTCTAGTCCTTACCTTGTCTACAACCCCACCAAAGTGTCTTCTTAAGGGTGCAGTTATGTGTAACTTCTCCAGTACAACTCACTAAGTGGGAGAACAAATCACTAAGACATGCGTCATGAGATGTTAGAGCCATAGAATTGTTCACTTTCAGTTTGAATATTCTCTAGGCCTTGATTCTGTCATCCACTGGAGAAGGTCAAGGGTAGGAGGATCCAAAAAGCAAATTACAGATTCATGTACTATGGTTCATATAAATATGCAAATATATAAAACAATGCATTTATTTAAGATAGATAGATATTAAAGTTATCTATATATTTATAAAGCCACTTTAAAATGACTTTCATATGTGAAATGATGAAGGAGCATCAGCTCAGATACATCTTAGTGGATGACAAATATTTGTAAAGCATCATCTCCCTTTGTGTCACTGAGATAGCAAATATGAGTAGGAGACAGTTCCTACTCTCAAGGATGTTGCAATCTAGGCAGGCATCTGATACATGTACTAGAAACTTGTGTGATTTTAATAGATTATGGAGAACTATACTATCTGAACTAGTCTCAAAACTGAGTTATAAAAAACGTTCAGGAATATTGTCAATCATACTATCAAGAATTTATACTACAGAGATACTTGTACAGGTATAAAATGGTTTATACCCCATCTTTGTTAGAGCAAAAGAAAGGAAGTAACCTGGGTATCCATCAGTGCAGGTTTGGTTAAGTATATTAGGTTTATCCATGCAATGGCATACCGTGAAATCAATGGAGCACAGTCTCTCAGATACTGTAAAATGAATAGTACCCCAAGAAACACTGTGGAGTGAAATGAAGTCAATCAAACAAAAATCATAAGCCAATATACAAAATAGAATTGGAGCATTCTATAATTTGTGTGAGAAAATAATTTGTGTGTGTGTATGTGTGTGTGTATAAAGGCATAAAGTATCTCTGTAATGATACCAAAAAGTGCTAGAAATAGGATGGAAGAAGTACATGGGAAATATTTTATACTTTGAATATGTATCACCAAAGAATAAAATTACATAAAAACACAGATGTAAAAAATGTATTCAACACTCCTACATTTATGAAAGCAGTGGGTAGTGTAGAAGGTTTAGCAAGCATGAGAGATGCTGATACAGCCAGTTCAGAGTGTTCTGGCAAGTTCTGACTGGTTATCATGTGAGGGTGTTAAAGCTAAAGATATGAAGTTCACCTTTTTCCACTACTTCTCCCAACATACTTTGAGCTCTTTGAGGGCTCTTGAGATTTGTGTTCTTCAGATCCCTGTCACCCACCCGGAAGCTGGCTCCTAGTGAATATGTTTGGTCTGACTTGAATGACTGATTATGGCCGGGCTTGGGGACCCTTTTCAGATGCAGTGTTTTGAGAAGGCAAGAATTACAAATTATTGTATTCGGCCATGACTATTACCTGGTGAAATCAGCAAAGTATGACACATTGATATTTTAAATAATGACAGTCATACTCATTGCTAAGTAGAATTTCAATGGAACCTGCTTGAAACCATAAGTGATAATCCTTTCTAATTAGCAGCCATTGCTTAGGTGCCGAGATGGTTCTGCTTAAGTGTCTTTAACTTAAAAGCTAGACAAGAGAGAGACACTCAGCGAGGGAGAGAGAGGATACGGGCTCAAAAAGGGGTAGAAAAGAGCACAAGGGACTATGGTGATGGGTCACGGATGAATCGGTAGTGGATTGCCCAAGGGGAATGCACAATAATGTAAAAGATATAAACAACAATAAAAAAATTTTAAAATTTTTTTTAAAAGCTGGAGGAAACTAGCTACTATCTCAGTAGGCTGAATGCCCCTATTGTGTTAACCTTTTATATTTGTATGATCCCATATATATTTGATCATCTTATTTTTTTTTAAAGATTTATTTATTTATATATACAAGCTGGGGTACAGGCCAGAGGCGTGGGGCGGCGAGAGGGTTCACCAGAGACAGAGTGGGGAGCAGAACAGGCAGATCAGAAATACACTGCTGTGGGGAGCAGGGGGCGAGGCAGGAGAGGTCTGCTGCGCCATGTGGGATTCTCCCCGGCTGGGCGTCAAACTCGCATTGTGCACTGCTGACAGCTCCTCAGCGCAGCACTCAACCACTGTGCCACCAGGGAGGCCCATGATCATCTTATTTTTTAAGTGTGATGCTAACTTAAGCCAAATCATCTTTTACATTTTTACAATATGGTTTGGGATATCAAAATGTGTTTGGATCTATAATATTTATTGCTGCTTTAAGGAGCTTTAAAGGAATTTTAGTTTATAGTAGTAGACCTTGGAGAAACTATAGCAAATTCCCATTCTCATAACTATAAGGTTACATATACTTTTATGTAATATATGCAGATGTCTCTAATCTGATTATTGTACAGTCAGCATTCTAGAACATATAATTTCCAATTAGCAGAGGCACAATCTTTTGTAAATCTCATAATTCATTCTATATTGTTTTTCTTTTGATTGCTCTCAGTTCCTATTGTGCTGAATTAAATGTTAGTGTGAAAGAGTGCAGTCAGGGTGTTTTTAGAGGGTATGGACAGAAGCTCCTTTCCTCTTTAAAACCTCCGATCATATTTTCTCTTTCCCTGAAATACATCTTTTGAAATTTCAAAATACAAAAATTAAAAGGAAAAACTCGATAAAGATAAATCATTATTATTAAATGTGTGTCTCGAAATGGCCGTTAGGAATGAGACAATCAGCAGTGTTTTAACATGAGCTCGTTTTCACTCTCATCAGCTTAATGTTGGTGTCATTTCTGAGTCCCAGTGGTTTTACATTAGCCAATTTGTCCAGGGCATAGAAACTCTTTTACCTCCTGCAAGGAAGGGATAAATGGTGCTAACAAGAGTTGCAGAGGGTGCAAATTAGCCTCTAATCCTTGCCTACTGTTCACATCCTGTGATTAGGATTCCTGAAATTCATTCCTATTGTAAGTTCCAGACACTTTCCCATCAACACAGCCATCTCACAATTTTATGTAATGTGATTTAAAGTTTTAAAACAAAAGGAGATGATATTAAGCCTGATATCAAATTAAACTCATTCTAATATTGAGGAAGCTTTCTTAACCACATCAATGCCACTCTGGAAACTTTGGTACCTTGGGGAGGGAAAAGAGTGCTGAGGATGAAAAATATCTCTGCTAAGAGTATTCTATGTTGGCACCACCAAACAGAATTAGCAATTCCATAGGAAAGACTGGGCAACCCTCTTTGGGGCACAGTTGACTCTTACCATTCAGGGAGCAGGGTGGAGCTGGTGGGGTAAGCTCATAACATGCCCCTTCTCTCACAACAAGATGACGTTTTTGTTTTCTGCTCTTCCCATGTTCCCTTTAGAGCATCGTGTGCACTGGGCGGCATCAGTGGCACCCAGAACCCCGCCTGGTCCACTGCATCCAGTCCTGTGAGGTAAGCCCCTCCCTTGCTCCAAACACAACCCAGACAACTCTGGTCTGCCCAACTCAATTAGAAGGCACTTGAGTCCTTCTAATCCCAAGCCCTACACTTTCCCCAGCCCCAAGCCCTTTGTTTAAGTCTCTTAAATTTAGCTCTCCAAATACAGATTTTTGGATGTTTGATTTATTTTCACAAAATCTCCAACGTTCCATTTTAAATGACTTAGTAAGCAAGAAGCTAAAAAACAAGTCAGAATTATTTATGGTTTGGGATTCTCTTACCAGGCCTCGCTGGAGCTTAGTTAGATTGGGGTTTTTTAGACCAGTGGCCCAGACAGGTTTGTTGGGCTAGCACAAGTGTCTAAAAACACATTTTTTCTAGTTGTCAGTGTTTAAAAATTGGGATTTTCCCATATGACTTGTATATCTATAAATAATATCATGCACACACACACGCACATGCACACACAATACTCCAGGTAAAAATAAATATAAGACGCTTTGTACAAAGGATTTTTCTTGAGAAGCAAGCATGGTGACGTGGGCTGCATCTGAGTGGCAGTGAGACATAGGGCAAGTTAGGATAATCAGGTAGCTTTAAGGACAGAGCAGGCAGGGATCCCTGGAGTGTTAAAGAAGCTTCTAAGATAAGGACATCCCAACCTGCAGAGGTCTAGTGGCTGGGACTCAATGCTCACTGCAGCCTGGGGTCCACTCCTGGCTGGGAAATAGACCGGAAATCCTGAATTTCTGGTATCAGCAGCACCAGCTCCAGGGCAGTTGCTTTGTAGCCCAGCACAGCTCCTCTCCCTCTCTGGCATCTCACCTCGTGGGCTTCCCTCAGTAAGTCAACCACCCAGGGCCATAGGACATCTGAGTTTTGGATCTCTGAGGTAGACCTGGAGTCCCCTATTGATTCATGCAACCTAGACCTTCACTACCTCAAAGAAACCTATCATGATGCAAGTAGAGTGTAGGATGCTATGAATTCCTTATCTAGATGAACAGGAGTTCTTGCCAGAAAGAATCAAGAATGTGACAGAGCTTTGCTGGGGGAGGATGACCAAGGACTCCTGAAATGGGAGAGGGGATGCACATGCGCGCGCGCACAAACACACACACACACACACACACACACACACACACACACACACACACACTTAAGCCCTCTCACCCCGAATAACCAGTGACAAATACAAATATTCTTGCAAATACAAACAGTCTCAGTCACAATATGTTTTGTCATCCAACTCTCACACTGGAAGTAATTAAGCCACTTAGCAGCAATACTTGGGTAATTCTGGCTGCTCCTTGTGTGCTAGAGAGAGCTATTTAACTGCCACTGATGTCTAACACCTCCCCAGCCCCCATGCACATCCAACCACATGCATGTTAGTCCCTCAGCAATTCTGTATTTCTGTTTCTCTTGCTCTAATTCTGGGAAACTGTGTCTACATGAGGCCAAAGAGGGGGAAAGGGTGGGGTGTGAGACAAAGGGAAAACTGGGTGGGGAAATGACACTAATAAAAGAGCATTCTGAGAGTGCACCAGGAAAAATGCTAGCATGGAGTGTGCTTTGTTACAGTGTGGGCCAACAAAACAGCTCATCTTCTGCCATCATTAGAAAAACAGATGGCAGTGGGTGGGGAGGAAGGGGAGTGACTCATCCACTGGACAGGGGGTAAAAGGGGGATGAGGAGGGCCAGGGAAGCAGGGAGATAAACAGACAGAGGACTTGGGGAGCTGGGAAGAGATCAAAAGGATCCTGAGAATTCCCTTCTCCTGCTTCTATGCATGATCTCAAAGCGGAGGATAGATGACAGGGCTTGGAGTTGGCTTTGGTGTTTCCCAGAAGGTTACCATAGAAAGTGTTCCCCATTCGTGCTCCCTCCTCACTGGACCTCTTACCCAGAGTTGCCTGAGCTCCTATCAGTGCCTTTATTGTTGTGACAAGGAACAAAACCCCATTCCCTCTGGGACTCCCCTGCCCGACTGGGGCCATGTGCACCTGAACCTTGGCTACCTGACAGCTGTTTGAGCTGCCATTCCAGCAGTTCTCAAAATGTGGCCCCTGAACCAGCACGGTTACCATCACCAGGGAACCTGTTGGAAATTCCCATTCTCAAGTCCTATCCCAGACCCACTACATCAGACTCTGGAAGTAAGGCCTAGCATTCTGTGTTTTAACAAGGCCTGCAGGTGACTCTGAAAATGGCTCAAGTTAGAGTACCACGTCCTAGCCACTATGGAAGCAAATAAGAAGGTTCTCTGCAATATTTCCGGGGACTCTCTGGTCAGGACACAATTTCTCTCCTGGTCACCCAGCAGAGACTAAGAGGAGGAAAACCCATTCGGAGGGATGGAAGGCAGAACTAACAGTAAAATGAACTTGCAGCTGCAGAAAAGGAAAGGAAATTGTGCTTTGAAGAAATAAGTAATAAGAAATGCAGAGAAAGAAAAACAAAGGAGAAGAGAGGCTGGCCTGGAATGTTTTAGGAGCAACTAGAATTTGATTCTTTACTGAAAAAGTTGGCTGAATATATTAGGGAGAACTGGAGTGTTAAAGACAAATCAGAAAAACAGCCATAGACGCAAGATAAACCAGAGGGGTAGGTGGGAAGCTTTAAAAAGTGGGGGGCGGGGTGGGGGGAGGAGGGAGGCGGAGGGAGGGAAGGAAAAGGGCACAAAATGGAATAGAAAAGAACACAAGGGACCATGGAGATGGATCACGGGTGAATTGGTGGTGGGCTACCCAAGGGGAATACAAAATGTAAAAGACATAAATAACAATAAAAATATATATATTAAAAAAAGTGTACCACAGGCATCTGAACTCAAATTAGACATTTTGTAACTCAGTATCCAAAAAGGGTTTTCTTTTATTTACTTTCTAATACTAAGTATGATTCTAAGATGCCTCCTGTCGGCATTCAGCCTTGTAAGACTGGAGTACCTCATTCTTTATAAGCTCAAGGCAATGAACCCATCATCTCATTATCCTAGCTCAAATCTCACTTCACATCGCTCTCCATCTTTGCATCGTATCCCCTTGCCACCAACATTTAGACTTCAAGTCTCCACTGCTTGATACCGCTCTCACTCCTTTAGAGCCAGTTCTAAAGTTTTCTTTAAAAAATCTTGTCTAAGTAACACCATCCTCTCATTTAATGTTTGTTGCCGTTGTCTCAGCACGAACATGTGAGTACTACATACCTTTAGTCGAAACTTGTCCATATGTTAAATTCTTCTAGTTGTTTCTTGCACTTGAGCTTCTTGGCATGGAAACACTCCTTGTTTTGGGTTGTTAGAAATGTCATGACGTATTTTTGCTTGAAAACATATCATGACTTTTCTGATAACCCAGTATTTTCCCTTGTAAATTGCAAATGGACAAGGAAGGGCAGGCAACTTGGTTGGTGAATCTACAAACAAATGTAGAATCAAACTCTGGGTCAACTGGGTGGTATGAGCCTTTGTGCCTTTGTCTTGGGAAGTGGGGGCAAAAATTTGTTTTAAGGAATGGCAATGAGGGTGATGATTTACATAATGCATTTGAGCTTCTGTCGAATGATCAGTAGTAGATGATTATGGAGTGGGGCATTTGTTGTCAATAGAACTGTGTCATGAATGCTTACTGAGTGAGTAGAGCAGAAAGCAGGATATGGCCTCAATCAGGCACAAACTCTGAAGATATGGAAAAGGGGAAGAATAGAAAAAGGGACAGGCCATTCCCATGGAGACACACAGATCCATAATTTACCCGTCACCAGGTGGGCCCCCTTCTTAGGGCCTCAACATCTTTCACCTGGACTATTGCGGGTTTTCCTAATTGTCCTCCCTACACCCTGACCTGTACATATCACTTCCCTCATCTTCTCTCTTGCTGCCCCAGATTCTTTCTGTTGCATCTCCCTTCTGCCAAAAATAATTCAGAATCTCTTCATTGTTTTCATATTTAAATCAGACTCCTTGTAGGTCGTCAATTGCCATTGTCTTTCACTCTCTTGTATTTTCCCTATGAACTCTGCCCCAGACATAAAGTCGATTGCTATACAGTATTCTGGGGACTGCGTGAGTTTCATTTATTTATTTTTTATTT
>PVIJ01016512.1:0-32442 GCA_004024925.1 Scalopus aquaticus | reverse complement strand
GGGGGGAGGGAAGGAAAAGCGCACAAAATGGAATAGAAAAGAACACAAGGGACCATGGAGATGGATCACGGGTGAATTGGTGGTGGGCTACCCAAGGGGAATACAAAATGTGAAAGACATAAATAACAATAAAAATATATTAAAAAAAAAATAAAAAGTCTGAGTTCTCAACTTGTAATATGAAATGTTGAAAGAAATTTTAGTTGCAATAATACCTTTAGGAGTTCCCTCACTTCCAGCAGGGGAGCAAACTGGTTGTGGAGATCTCAAAGGAAAAGATGCAGCATTCCTCATTGTTGAAGAATCTCCATCCTAAGGACAAAATAAACTGTTACCTTGAATCATAGGAAAGGCTTTAAAGAAATCGTAAAGAGACCCAAAACAGGACATAAATTCCTGAGAGATAATATGTTGGTATACAAAAGCATAACTCTTCTGCACTTTCCTATTTTCTTCTTGGTATATGTTAGAAGAATGGAATTTTATCCAAAAGCCTAAGCATGGCAATAAGAAAATTGGTATTACCAGTATGCTGCATTTTTGTTTACCATTTTCTACAAAAGGACCAGTAAACACCTTACCAGGTTGTCAATGTCTTGAGGCAGAGTCAACTGTCATGTCTTCTACTAAGATATATATAATTTATATGATAATACCACCAAACAAATAGTAAGACAAACTTCTAGTATGTTGAATATTTTAATATCAAAGCCAACATTAAATTTCAGGGGAAAAGGTTTGTACCAGTCTTAAAAGGAAAAAGAGCTAAAATTAAAGATTCATTATTTAAGAAAACTTTTTGTAGACCAGGTATTTAAAACTGATTTGTATATCATTAAAAACCTAAACCTCTAAACCATGGGTTGGTAAATTTTTTTCTTTTAAAGTGACAGATAATAAATATTTTAGGATTCGTGGGCCAAACAGAATTTCTGTCAAATGATATTCTTGTTGGTGGTGTTTTTTAAAAGACTCTTTAAAAATTAAACACTCTTGGTTTATGGGTCAGAGCACTGGTCAATTTACCTGCTGTAGACTAAGTTCTGTGAGTACAGGAACCACAGAGTTCATAGCTAGATTTCCCAGATCCAGTATAATTCTTGATATATAGCAGATAATCTTTAAATTATGAAACTGAAATACTCAGTTATGAAGTATCAGAACTATTTTGTTACCTTAATTATAACTAATGTTATTACATACGTCACTACTTAGCCTGTGCACCATGTGTAGGTAGTCGTCACTTGAGCCATGTCTAGGATTATCAGCATGATGATTAGCTGAATTGCCAGACAACGGACCAGAAACTTTATTATCATGTATGTTTCTCAAACCACCTGCAACAATGGGACTTGATACCGATGCTAAAATAAATAAGAAAAAAGCTTTGTTAAAATTGCTTCAGGACAACAATAATTGTCCATATGATACAGTTTAAGCATACAGAAATAATAGAATAATATAATAAGCACTCCTGTTCTGACTATCCAGAGCTTGATCAAGTCTTGCTCTGTGCTAAGTCATTCAGATTTATTTCTGAAAAGAGGTAAAACATTATGTATAGCTGAAACTCTCCATTTACCAGCTGATTTCCTCATTTTTAGCTCTTGTTACTCTCTAAAACTAACTACCATTTTGAATTTACAGTTAACTCTTTATATTTTTGCTATAAATAAATCTGTTTAAATAATGCCTACCACTATTTTGCACATAATTATATAAATGCTGTATCATATCTTATACATCTTTCTGTAACTTGCATTTTAATCATTATGTTGAAATATATACATTTTTATAATGTAGCTTAAAATCCATTTCTTTTAATAATTACATATCTTCTGCTGTATAATATACACAATATTTACTCTTATGTTGGATATTTATACTGCTTTAATACTTTTGCTGTCATTAAGAAATGTCATAACGTGTCATAACGTCTAACAGTGAAATTGCTGAATATGCCCATTTTTGGGGCATTTTTTCTATTTTTATTTTATTTAAAAATTTTGAAATTATATTGATTTGCAATATATTTCAGGTGGACATCATTAATAAATCAACACCTGTTTGTTCACAACTAAAGGTCTAATTATATTACCATACGAAGGACCCTTTTTACCTGATTTATCCATCTCTCCTTCTCCCCATCCCTGTAACAACTAATTTAGTTTAGAGGCTTAAAGTTTAATTTTATTTCACTTAGCTTAAATTCACATTTTGTTTCTAATATGTAATGCATGAGTGAAATCACTCTTCTTCCACCTGATTTATTTCACTAACATGCCCATCTTTAGACCTTACTAAATACTAACAAAAAGTTTTCAAATTACATATGTCCATCTGTACTCCACTGGTATTGTATGAGAGTTCCTACTGCTCTACATCTTTGCCAGCAATTTCTGTCAACCTAAGGATGGAAAATGTCTGTGATCACCACTTAAATTTGTATTTCCCTTAACAGAAAAGCCAAGAATGTTTTTATTGTATTGGTCAGCCACATTTCTTCCTTAAAACAAATTACTTAACAAAAACTGTCCTGTATTTTCTTTGAAAGATTTATAGTGTTGCTTTTTAACATTTAGGTCTTTAATACATATAACATTAATTTTTATGTGAGATAGGAATCCAATCTCACTTTTTTCCAAGTGGATAACTGTCTCAACACTACTTAATAAAGAACCCATTCTTTAAGAATGATACTATCAAGTACCATTTGTTCATGAGATATAGTCCTAGGCTCCTTATCAAATTCCACTTCATAGTCTTTCATGCCTTGACCAATATTATAGTAAATCTTTATTTTAAATATTTCTTAGCTTTATTAGGTATAATCGACAAATATGGAATGTATATACTTATGTCATACAACTTGCTTTTCTGTATACATCGTGAAATAATTACCACAATCAAGCTAATTTATTACAATAAATCTTGATTCAGGTTAGATAGATCGTCTATGTCTCATTCGTTTCCAAAGCTCTTTTACAAAGTCTTGGACTTACTTTCTTCCATATGAATTTTTAGAAGAACCCTGCTGATTAAAAATCCTGGTTATTATTATTTTACTTTATTATCTGGATTAATTCTTATTGATATTATGTTAAATTTACAGATATTGGGAAAAGTCCAATCTTTATCATCCATGAAAGTGGCATAACTCTTACTTTGTTAGATTTTCTTTCATCTCTTTCAAATTAAAAAATTTCACAGTTCTTCCCACAAAGTTCTCACACATTCCTAGACATCTTATGGTTTTCCTTAAAGTTATAATGATGTATTAAAAGATATACTTATAAATGGTTTATTCTGGGTGTGTAAAATGCAACTCAATTCATTATAATTATCTTTTTATTTTGCCTGCACCTTCTTTTAAATTTTCTATGAAGATATTAATATTACCAGAAAATGACTTTGTTTTTTCCTTACCCCAATTATATATATTTTTAAGCTCATCTGTGTTCACTAAGACAACCACTACCACACTAAATAAAAGTAATGATTATAGGCATTCTTATCCTATTCTTGGTTTTAAGGGGACTAATGTTTCTAATTATTCATCACTAGGTGGACAGCCTAGTGATAAGCCTGGACAGGATAAGACTGTACTTATCTTTATTCAGTGAAAGGTTTTAAAGTAGTCAATGTAAGCTTAATTTTTTTAATGCTCTTTTGACCTTATTAGTAAGGTCACAAGATGCCCATCTTCTTAATCTGATATGTCAGTTGTCTAATAGTAATTATTCCATGTGTTTCTGATACACACTCAATTTTGCCATACAGGTTGATAATTCTGCTTATTTGGTTTGGTAATATTTATATAGACATTTTGAGGCCATGTTACTAAAGAGTGATCTATAATTTTCCTTTCTCATGCTTTCTTCACTTCACCTGATTTTGGTATTCAGATTATTACCTAAATCTATAGAAAGATGCGGGAGAGTGTGATGACTTTTGTTTTCAGGAGTTTTAAGATGAGAGTATCTCTTCCTTGAATGTTTGGTAAAACTTTCAGATAAAGTTGTCTATGTTTTATTTTCCACCCTTCCTTCTAAGGGATTAAATTTTGAACTACTAAGGGAAAGATAAGCATTTTAAGTTATGACAGATATTAAAGCTTTCTTAAAGCTTCTCTTAATGCTTCTCTTATAATCATATTTAAAATGTTCCTTTATGTGCTAAGTGTACTAATAGCTTACAAGTATGAATAGTATATACCATACATACATAAGTACATTTAACATTAACATGGAGTTCTACGATACTGTTAGTATCTATTTTGCTTCCTAATTTATCCTTGAATTAGTGTGTGAAATAGTCCCAATCTAGTATATCATTACCTAACACTGAGAATCCAGAGATTGCTGTTTTGATAGGTGACTAAGTGATGAGTTTAAAAGTTTAATGAAGAAAATTTTGAAACTCTAAGATTAATAAAAAGCAAGAATATACACAGGAACTAATTACTGATTGCAAATGGTAAAGTTCTATTATTATGGGAGACAGAAACATTAATACTTGTTTTATTATATTTTTTACTTTTCTTTTAAAAATTTCTACCCCTAAAGTATAAATAAATCTATAACACTAGTACATAAGTTATTTAGTAGACAATACATCCCAAGGCAATATAACCTTAAGAAGACAAAATATCCATATTCTACTTCAATTGAGAACTAGCAAAAATGTAATCCCAGAAATTTTTGCATCTAGAATTAATTTTCTTCTAATAGTGCTGTACTCACTTTATAGTAAAATTTTCACACTATATATACTTTCCCAATTAAAGTATAATTCTTCTTTGACTTAGTGCAGCTTATAAGAAGAAAGCCCAACTTAAAAGAAAAAAAAGCCAACAATAAAACCCTCATAGTTACTAACTTCTTAGTTAAAATACTCAGCTATAGAAAACCTAATCTGAAGAGTCAAAAGAAACTAATCATTTTATGTCCCAAAGGAAGAATTTCCAGGTGACAAGTGTAATACACCTTTAACAATTTAAGCTAAATCTTTAAAAATTTGACATTGAAGTAGATTAGTTTGTGTTTTAAAAATTAAACAAACAAAAAAAGAATTTGCTGGAATTATAAGGCATTCCCTATAAGTTAACAACCAACTTGCTTACCTTGCTGCATTTGTGGGTGTGTTGTGTAACTTGAAGGATGGGAATATGGCATGTATCCTGCAGGGCTTTGTGGGGCATATGGACTAGGCACTGGGCTATTTTGTTGTGGCATAAATCTGTTCCCAGAGCTTGTCTGTGGTGGCACAAACCGGCTAAAATGTAAAATTGAAATGAAAAATTATCATAAAATGAAGTAAATATTCTATTGCTTGAAATTTCACTGCCATTAAATTCTCCAAACTCTATTAAGTACATAATAAAACCAATACAAAGAGAAAAAAGGTCGAGAAATAGTCAAGTAATATACAAAAAAAATTCACAATTCTGAGTTATACTAAAAATTCGGTATAAAGCCATACTTACTAAAATAAATTCTACTCTATAAATTTTATTTATTTCAAACATATTGGCAATCTGTATGATATTAAGTTATAAAGATGGCAGTTACTTCAATTAGCATATTATTTTCACATTTAACATTTGAAGCAAATGTTCTCACAGGTTACTACTTAAGGCTAATAAGCATTTCAACTTTACAATTACATATATACCTAAATGTATGTATACACAGTATACTCACAAGCATATTCACTACAGAAAACAACAGTTAAAAAAAAATATATATATATATTACCTGGAGGGGCTATGTGAGATAGTGGTTTGTTGATAATTGGAAGATGCAGGACTACTGTGCATGGAATTCTGAGAAAGTTTATACTGAGACATCATCATTCCTACATAACACACAAAAATGGTAATTATCTTATTTTCTTCTAATGGTAAATTATCTTTTAAATCAATTACTTTTTCACAAACATTCAAAAGTTCTTTCTGTTCTTTTTCTGACCAACATGCTCAAAAGGGAAAGCAAAATACACAAACTGTAAATTTCAAATACAGTCAATTTTACCCAAACATCTTATATATCATCTCCAGCACCAGGGATAAATATTCACTTACGTACGTAAGGTCCAACTAATTAGTCTTAGAACTGAGAAGAAATTCTAGAGTTCACATTACCCCTGACCAAAATACTATAAACTTTCCTCTACAGTAGACCTTTGGTGGTTTTCCTAATATATGAAATATGTTATTATATCTATACATCCCATCCTTACGAATTTAACAATGGCTATTTGTTTTCACTGTGACTTGGACCTAGGTCTTAAAAAATACTTAAGTAAAGTAAGCGTATAATTTCCACCTGAAAGTCTTCTGATGCAAAACAGAATGTTCCTATTCTTGCTCTACAGTAATTCTTCCTCAACTAGTAGTACTATCAATCAATATAATTAAATGAATATGTGATTAAAGAATGAAAACATAAGGGTGTCTTTTAGATTCTCAAATTCTTTTCAATCTAGACACTGTTCCTTCAACTGGTATACAGATGGAATTCTGGTATATAAGATATGCAGAAAAATTCAGTTATGATTAACGCTAAATCACCTTTTTTTGTTTGTTTGTTTGTTTTTTTAAAGATTTATTTATTTATACATACAAGCTGGGGTACAGGCCAGAGGCATGGGGCGGCGAGAGGGTTCACCAGAGACAGAGCGGGGAGCAGAACAGGCAGATCAGAAATACGCTGCTGAGGGGAGCAGCGGGCGAGGCAGGAGAGGTCTGCTGTACCATGTGGGAATCTCCCCGGCTGCGCGCCGAACCAGCATTGCGCTGCCGACAGCGCCACAGCGCAGTGCTCAACCGCTGCGCCACCAGGGAGGCCCACCTTTTTGTTTTTTAAAGGTTTAGTTATTATTTATTTATGCATACAAGAACTGGGGTGTAGGCCAGAGGTACGGGGGGTGAGAGGATTCACCAGAGACAAAGTGAGGAGCAGAACAGGAGGATCTACTGAAATACATTGCTGAGGGGGGCAGTGGGTGAGGCAGGAGAGGTCTGCTGCGTCCTATGGTTTAGCTGGAACTCATGCTGCAGTGGCTGGTAATAGCTTGATAGTGCTAAGACTTTAGCCCGTGAGCCACCAGTTAGGCCCTAACCCTGAGCCTTCTTATGTTATATTATAACATTATATTATAACATAATTTCTTTTTGGGGACTTCAAGCATCACATTATATTCTCAAATTTCATTTCCTGCTATTGACACAAAAAGTGTCTTTAACTAGAAACATTAAATGGAAGTTACATACTCATTTGCCAGGAATCCTACAGAAGGAACTCTAGTTCTAAGATAGTGACTGAATGAAATGAGTGCTCAAAATGACCTCCAACTATATTTTTTTGTATATAATTCAAATCTCAACATTTGAGATTTTCCTTCCAACTCAGAATCAGTACCAATCACATGTTCAATAGTTTAATTACTACAATAATTACGGCTGGATCTTTTTCTTTCCAAGAGGAGGGTAATATTCCATGAGATGGGAGTTAATTCTAATAGTCCTTTCTGATTATCTCAAAGTTCCAAATACGTATGAATAAAGAGAGTTGCGTGTTATTATATTTTCTCCATATGTGTGACTCACATTACATTTAGCAACCAAAAAAGCCTTTTTAAATTTTAACGCCATACATCACCAGGAAAATCAGCAAGAGTCAGAGCAAGACAATGCTCCAAACTTAAAGGTACAAAATTACATCTGTAATTATACACATTGTATTTTTATAATACTTTTTATTGTAAACTCAATTTTTTGTTGCTAAGGCAATAGAAGTGTTAAGCCAATTACTACTTAACCATGAAAATAATCACTATCAATACTAAAACTAATACCTAGGATTAGGTATTAGTAGTGGTGTATGCATGTTATTGCATGATGAAAAGTTCTGCAAACATTTTTATTATTTGATTAATAAAGATTTATATTATATCAATCCTATGAAAATACTAGAGGTCTTTGAGCAAACTATACTTTGGAAACAGCTCATAAAATACACTGTAAGCTTTTTCTAATTCACAAGAAATTTACACATTAAGCTGCAAGGATATTAACATTCACTTAGTTCCCCTCTTGTTCTTGGCCTCATGCAAGGTATCAACATGGCATTTGTAGATGACAGGGTATCTTAGTAAGGAAGAAACTGGAATTTAATTACATGCGAAACAATTCCGATATGGGATCACTAAAAAATATGCTATGAATTTCAATTATTAAGAATCTCACCACTTTGTACATATCTGTTCTGCATGCTTTTCTCCCTGAAGACATTAGAACTCCTTGCCAGGACGGCCTGCAACAAGACTGGTATGTCACCTTCTGGATCATCACTGCCAAGGTTATCTTTCAACTCTCTGGCATTGAAAAAATAAATATCAAAAATTAAAATAGTGATTAAGACTTTTCTGTTTTACATTATTTAGAAATCAATTCACTAGTGAAATTCAGAAATAGTTGAGGTAGAGAATCAAGACACTTTATGATACTAAAATATATCACAGAAGTATCCGCAGCATCATCAAGGAGTTTTGAAAATGTTATTCCTAGAAGAAAAGGAATTGTCGAAACTGACAGTTCTTCTTCTGAAGGACTTTTTTCCCCCCATTTTATTTTAAACAGGAAAAAAAAAAGCCCAAACATTATTTTATGGAATTATGAGTTCAGTTAACAATGTTCATATTAGTTTCAAAGTGGAAAATAAACAAGTATGCTCTAAAACAGTAAAAATAATGGAAGGATACAGAAGTGAAAATTATACACAGAAATTGTTATTTTGTATTGGAATATATTTTCTGGCTTATATCTGAATATGAATGTATCTGCCTTTTTGAGAATGGTTTCCAGATGAAGTACTGCTGCCACGCTGATTAAAATAAGACCCAAGGTTATGTAATTTTTATCTCTTACATATTTTTTTCCTCAGATTAAGTCAGGGGTAGGGATGTAGAACCTCAAGCAAGTAATTAAGAAGAGTCACAATTTTCAATAAACTTAAAAGTAAGTAGCAAGTTAAAGTCACAACTATGGGAGATAAACAATAAAATTAAACACAGGCAGTGTTTTTAATTTTATATTCCACAAGGCACTGTTCTCATTAAATTTAGTAAGTACGATATACAGAGTCCAATGATAATAGTCAGTAAATCTGGGGGGAGGCAATTTTAAAGCAGCTGAAATCATAACAATGCCACTTCTCTTATCTCTTTAGATACCAGTGAAAACAATTACATATGTACAGATAGCTATAACTAATGATGTAAGTATTTAAACATGAACTTCTGGAGTGACAAAACAGTACTATACTGCTTTCTGATTTTAACCAGTCATTCCTCCATCAGAAGATTCATATTAGTGAGTATTTCACCTTAGGGTCATCAGTTTTTAAAATGGTCCCAAGTATGTGCTGTACCTAAAGGCTAAGATCTCTCAATTATGATGTGTTTTATTCTACCCCCCCCACATAACAAATCATTAAAAAAGAAAGAAATGTAAAAAATGGATGAACACAAAAGAATGGTTGAACACTACACAGTGTGTAGTGAACTAAAGTGTGAGTGATTTAATCTTTTGGAGATTTTTGTGTTAAGATCTGTAAGTATGTATTGATTTTGTAGTTAAAAAGTAAATAATAGAAAGCATACTTATATGTAAAATTCTGTAAATAAACTGTACAATTCAGTATTATTTTAAAAAGGCTATTGTATGAAAATATATACCTATGTTCAGGTGGTACAATAAATTCTATGAAAAATTAGACCCAAAATCTGTATTCCATGAAACTAGTCCTTGAATTCTTGTTATACTTTCTAGAAAAGCATGTAGGCCGACTCTAAATAAGTCCCTTGTGCCTGGGAATCCTAACCAGTCTAGCAATAACAGAAAAAAAAAGGAGGTAGCTTCACCAGCAACTTAAGACCGCTACACATCTGATGGATCACAAGATTATTCCAAATTACTTGAAAAGATCTTCATAGAATGACATGGGTCAGAACTATCATCTCAAAATAATGTGGACTAAATCTCTATAGTATCTCTTCACAGTAATTCTATATTCTAACCTGGATACTGATATATTTTAAAAAATAAGCTATGCATCTAACTGGTTTTGAAATGAAAAGGTAAAACCAGGAATACAGACTCTCTTATAAGACCAAAATGTCTAGTTTTATTTAGATATAAAATTAGACTTACATGTGATCTGTTGATACCTGGTTGAGGCTATGGACAAGTTGTGAAACCAAATTATCATCCCTACAGGCCAAAAGGCAGCTCACTTCTTCTGCTATTCGTGCATTAAAGAGAAGGCTCTTTGTAGTTGTAGCAGGTAAAGGGGATGGAAGAGGCAGCTGGTTCAGGACTATTTGGAATAAAATCAGATTATTAGAAATTGAATGACTATAAAAAGTCCTTAATGCTTAAATTTTGAAATTAAAAATATTCTAAACATCAATGTAACAAATTATTAAAAGGTATTCCTTCTCTCCGCTAACAACCCAAAGTATCACTTCAACCAAAATAGACCATACTACTTTCTAGAATAAAGTAAGCTCCTTTATTCATGATGATTTTCATATTTTCAAATTCTTATTAACTTAATATATGCGTACCCAAAAAGGTAAGGTTAAAAAACAGTAACTTCCAAGGTATCAGAATTGATACTCATTTATTTATTTAATCTCATTTATTTTTGCTTAAATTTATTATAATCACTAGTATTTTCACATAAAAAAAAGCAAGTAACAATACCTGACACTTCACCAGATTGGTAAGTACATACAAAAATACATAGTTCACTTTGGGAGAACATTCATTGAAAAGAATTCTGGTGAAAGAAGACTATTTAAGGAAATCTGCTGTAGTTACTAAATATTTCTATTCTTCACTTTATTCTAATATCAAACAAAAGGACATAAATGTTTTACAGTAGTTTAAAAATGAAGCTATTTTAATTAAAGTCTCTTCATCTAAGGAAAACTTGTTCATTTGTCTAAAATCTAAGGTAAGAAAGTTAACTGAAGCGTCCTTTTGTTTTTGGCTTAATTTCTAATCGCCTAAACAGTATAACTACCATTCCACTCAACCCCAATGGATAGTAGCAGCTTCTTTTATTAACAAAAACACAGGAAATAAATTATTACTTAAAATACAGGGTTAACTGGACAAACTTAAAATATGAAGTACAGCTAAGATAATGAGGAAGACAAACAGAAAAGAAATTCCTGGTAGTACATATGATTTTCCACTCCTATATATTACATAGGCTAATGCCTTATCTACAACAAAGTAAAAACCAAAACTACAGACAATTATTTTGGGGGATGGGGGAACACAAACATTTTCTTATCTGAGCTATCCTAATTTCATCAACTACTTTCCTATTAACTTAAACTTCATAAACTAGCAAAGTTAGTTTCCTAACCTCAAGATGTAGTCTGTTATCTATTTTACTCTCAATAAAACCAACAGAAAAATAGTATTTGAAAAAAAAAGAAAAGAAAAGTAGCATTTGGTGGGATACTAAACACAAATATAAAGATTTAAGTTATTTTCTTATAGCTCCTTTATTACAATAAAGCCCAAAATCTTGCATAATGTTATACAAAGAAAACTGCATGCTTTCCTCACTTTCTACTATTCCCCTCACTTTTACATGTCTCTTTATTCAGGATGGATAAAACAGGAACTGAATTGTTGGTAGCTTTTTTTCTTTAAATGAAGTACCTTTGTTTTACATCTTTGTTAAGACTTTGATAATAAAGGATTTTTCCCCTCGGGTGTGGTCACCATATTTCTCCTACCACCAAAGGACCCAGAGTACTCCATGTAGGTAGCTTTTTGCACCAGAACCCAAGGACTAAGAATCAGAGTTGTAAGCCAAAAGAATGAATTCCTTAAAAATTTTGTTTTATTAAATAAATATCAAAACTTAATTGTACAACATAAACAGATTTCTGACACGTATGACAAAATCCAACAGATCACTGAATATCCAATATAAAAATCACTAAAAATTAGCCCAATAGATTGGACTGTCAATTTCTTCTTTGAGGGCAGTTTCATTCACCATTTAATTAGTTCTTACATGCAAATCCATGATTCTTAAGTTTTCATTTTTCTTAATGTAGTGACTCCTTTGATTTTTATTTCTACATTTATCACTTCATTGTTTAGGACTTTTTCATAAAAGATTTATTTTTATTTATTTAATTATGCATATAAGAACTGGGATGTAGGCCAGACACGGGAGGGGGGGGGCGCAGGTGAGAGGATTCACCAGAGACAGAGTGGGAAGCCTAATAGGAGGATATACTGAAATACAGTGCTGAGGGGAGCAGTGGGTGAGACGGGGAGATCTGCTGTGCCACATGGGTTAGCTCCCTGGCCAGTGATCAAATTCATGCTGCAGTGGCTGGTGACACCTTGATAGTGCTGAGACTTTAACCCCTGAAACACAGGGGAGGCCCCTATTGTTTAAAACTTTTAAAGAAAAACATTCTACCATTTCCTATTGGGTCATTTGGGTAAAAGGGAAATTACGTTCACATCTATTATTGGCTGATTATACTTATTTTGTTACTTTCACATATATGCCAAAAAAAACCAAAGGAAATAATGATGTATGCCATTTAAAATTTTAAATCTTAATTTTCTTATTTATGACACTACAAACAATGTTATGCACTCTCTAAAACTCACTGATAACACAGAGTATAACATATATTAAATAAATCAACTGAACTTACGGTCTGTGAGACTAGCAATCCCCGCAAGAGTAGTGATGGGGACATGGGGCATATCCCCATTCATCCTGAAGTTCTGGAATGGTGTTGCTTATAAAAACACTTAGTTCAGGTGCCAGCTGTCATTACTTCCCATTTCCCAAACACTGCAAAACAAAAAGGAGGTAGTTATTTGTAGAGTATAGGCTAAATATATTACTATGCTTACTTACTATACAAAAATTATTTTGCTTTTGTTTTTCTGTTCAACCTATATAAAAACAGTCACCATCCATAAACTATTGTTATGTTAAGCAACGCAAAAATACTTTACAGATATTAACTTATTTAGTCCTCACAATGCCCGCTAAGGAATACACTATTATTTTCTACATTTTACTAATGAGGAAATTAATTCACAGCAAGTTTAAAGTAATTTGTGGAGCAAAGATTAGAACCCAAGCAAACTGGCTCAAGAGCTTTGTTCTTAACCAGTAGCCAGGGTTACTCACTTTGACAAGTACTAGACTCTTCCAGATTATAAACACAAAAATCTAACTTTAACTTGTCTTTCTGTTTCTTATCACTTTCCTACATAAAGTATCCTTTCCAAGTTCATAAGATTCTCTTTAATTGATCTCTTGTTTTCTCATTTCTATTTATTACCTTAACAGTTATTTCCTTGACCTTAGTAATAAGCCCATCTGTACTTTAGTCAAAATCCTGCAATTATTCAAGATCTAGGTCAAGTTCCTACTACTTTGTGAAACAGACAAATTCTGCCAAAAGTTACCTCTTCCTTAATCTATTCTGAACTTATAACACTTATTGCCCAAGATTCTTTCACAAATATGTAATATATATATATATATATATATATATATATATATATATATATAACTGTGGCATTTTTTGAAATTGTTTTTATTTCACTTTTGTATAATTAATGTTCATGTAATTACCTTTCATTACTATAAGCCTCTTAACATCAATCATATAATCAATATATAATCACATGAAAGACAGGGAAAGGCATTTATTAATATCTGTTTCTGCACAAATGACTTGACTGACCTAAATATTCATGTTGTTTTTAATGATGTAATTCTTTGTGTGTGTAGACATTCTGTAAAATCCCTGCTTATCTTTTTCATTATTCTGTCCAACACCCCCCAAATTTTTCTCATCTTAATTTAACATGTGACTTTTGGAACTTGTATGTTTCCCGTAAAGTACTTTTTCAGAAGCTTTTTTGAAGTATATAATAATTTTAATAATATGTACATATATCAAAGACATGCTTTTATTAGGTAACTTTATAAACAAATCAGCAAATAAGAGTCTATCCCATATCAACTATCTAAGACATAGTGCAAAAACAGAAAACTGAATTGCAATTTTTAGTTTGAACAGTTTAAATGTTTCTTTTCCTGAAGTTGTTCTCACTAGTCAGTGTCTAAGTTATTTGAGTTGTAAAATTCAGTAACAGTAAAACGACATAACGCTAATAACTCCCCTTATTCTTACATCATTTGTAACTGCAAATAAGCATTTTTAGAAGTACACGGTAAAATAGCTCTTTTTTTTCCAAACACACACACACATATATAACTGTCAAAAACACATTAAAAATATTTGTACAGTTTACAAGTTATGAAAAAAGTATCCAAAAAATCACAATCCAGAGGGTTAGCAACCTAATTCTTTCTAAAGGTGAAAATTACTCTCTTTTGGTAAATTTTTTTTCTTTACAGTTTAATAACCTTTATGTGTACATTCTTTTCTAATAATCAAACCAAAGAAAAAACACTGCTTTCCTTCGATGAATGAATGATTAAAATCTGCTTGTACAAGAATGACACAGGAAATACTACCGGCTACCCTATATTTGCCTTTTTACTATATTACACTACATTGTTGACTTTATTCTTTGAAGTCATTAACTTGGTTCTTTAACAATCACTAAAAAAAAGAGACACAGCATATTTAAAAGTTGCATTAAGCACTAAAATAAGTCAGTTATTTTAGTTATGGTGCAGAGGTCACCAAAACAATGAATTTTTCTAAGGATAAGCTAAACAGGAAAATTCCAATTTATATTTAATAATTGATAGGGAAAAAAACCATTGCATGCACATTCTGTACAGAACAAATACCTTGTTACCCATATTTCTTTTCCTGAATTCTAGGTGAGAAACAAGTAAAGCAAACAACACTAGACAAAGGGAATTTTTTTTTTTTTGCTGAAAAATTATTTACATAATTAGTTGCCACATGTGAATAAGATTAGTTAACCTAACCACAAGACTGTGCTTTTCTTAGTGACACCAAGCACCTAAATATCCTGACTTAAAACTGAGAAGAGGAAGGGGAACAACAGTGCACACCTGGTTTAAGACTGAGTAGATGACTACTGACAAATACATCTCCACCTTACTGCTGAGCTATGCTGACAATTCATTGGAAATCAAGATTCTGAAGAATAGCATAAAACTGTGGCAGAAATGGACTTACAGTGATAGCTAAATTTATAGATTTTAATGAATATGAGTAATCTAAGGAAATGGTGCTGCCTTAAACTGGAATGTTATCAAGAAACAACATTCCTAGAATTCTAAAAATTAATATACACAACCCTAACTATTTAGATACGGCATTTCTGGTTCTGGATGAGGCAATGTGTGGTCTACCTAGCTTTGAGAAAGCACTCTGTCTTTAATGAAACTGAAGGTGAAAATCATTTCTGAGGAACAATGCGTTCAGAATGAAACAGAAACCAAACAGGAAACAAGATTTTGGAGTACTTTAGGACTGTCATTTAACTGACTGTTTTACTTAAAATTTGTGAATGGTGACTCAATAATGGATTATAAAATAAATGTAATGGGTTGAGGAATGAGAGGAACAGAAATGTAGGGGTATGTTGCACAATGCTTTGTGAGTACAGGGAAAACTTCTAATAGTGGGTCCTCAAGGCAAAGCATTTTGAAAGTTGCTGATTTAAAGAAATGGAAAAGTAAGAAAAGTAGCCTACCTCATAAGTGGTGATGAGAATGAAATAAAAAAATGCATGTAAATCACTTGACATACTATTTCTGACATAGTATGTGATCCAGAAAATTAACACTGTTATTGCTAATTGGAAATCAATGTTTGAGGGAAAAGAATGAATTAGAGAAAACAGGTCTTTTCAATCAAATAATCCTATTTCTGGAAGATCTGTTATAAATTTCTTGAAATTTCAATATATATTTCATCACAGTATTATAAATTGTAATTACAATTAAGCATACACACCTACCATTACTCAAATGATAAGGTAGCTGAAATAAATACTGATTAAAAAAAGTTAGAAAAAGGTCAAACTGTTTTAAGACTAAGAATTAAATCAAACACACAAAACATGAGCAAGAGATCATTTATAAACTAATTTTAGAATGGTCTGAGGTTTAATTAATTTAATGCTTAATTAGGGGAAGATATTATAGTACATTCTCATTCCAGCCCATTATAACGAGTCTGAAGGGAACAACTAAGCACGTGCCAAGATTTTTAAAGAACCTAATTCTTTTTCATTTAATTCTACTTCAAAAGCTATGGCTTTCTCATGCAAGCAAAAGCATGCAAATAAAACATTACTGGTAGAGACATCATCAAAATCTGATAGTAAATAAACTTTCTTGGATAGCCACTTGCATCATATAGCCAAAAGCTGTATAGTCTTGTTTCAATGATTTTGCTTTTGAAGTATTGAAAAACATTTACTGAGCATCAACTATCTTATAAAAATGGTTAAAAATATTTTAAATGCTCATTTAATACTTTTGCCACTGAGGTACTAACATTCCAGTTTTATTTAATGAGGAACTGACAGAGAGGATAAATAATTTGCTTGAAGTCATACAGGAGGAGTCAAACATATGCTATCTGTCACATGGACATTTTACATAACCACCTCAGTGCGTATCAACAATATGTTAACTATTTCGGGTATAATAAATGATGTTACATTCACTAAGAGATTACTATACACCAATGAAAAATCATGTTGTATAATCACTATAGATGTGAGTAAAGGAAACAGTTATAATATATGGCCAAGGAATAAAAGGATAACAGACTGCCAGGTTTAAATCCAAACTTATTGGCTTACTATGTAACTGTGGAAAAGTTAACTGAATCTCTTTGTATCTCAAGTCCTTCACCTCTGTAATATTACTAATTCCATTGTAAGGATGAGATCAGTTAATTAATATGAAGTATTTAGAACTGCATCAGGCATGCAGTAGTTGTTCAGTAAATGTGAACTGCTATGTATTACACACTTTTCTACATCGTGCTTGTTATGTGTCTCAGAAAGCTTTCACAAATGCAGCTGTCGCATTCATTTTCTTTTCCTTAGGCTTTATTCATATACAGCTGTTAGTCTGTAGGCTTTCAGCAACCACTCCTCACTCTTCCCCCCAGACACTGACAACTACCACTATTTCAATGTTTCTCTGCAGAAGTGATACCATGTAATAGTTGTTATCTAAGTTATTTCACTTAGCATAACGCTTTGCCTCCAATTTCATCCATATTGTCACAAATGATAGGATTATGCCATTCTTTTTCCAGCATTATTTTATAATTTTATGACTTGACTGAAACATCAAACTTAAATAAATGTTATTCAGTAAACCACATCATATAACTAAAGTAAGGCCACTAAAATTTTACAAACTCAGACTAACTTTGTAACTACAGCTAGTACTCAGCTCACATTTTCGTGGTACTTCAAGTACTCTTACTTTCCTGCTGATTTACACTATAGCAGCAAGCAAAACACACTTTAAAGAAAATCAGTATTGGACAAAAGATTATAATGAGAAAGGAAATACCATGATTTTTTTTTTGTTAAGTTGGTAATTTCTCATCAAAACTGGTACATTTTTTAAAAAATATTTATTTATTTATGCATACAAGCTGGGGTACAGGCCAGAGATGTGGGGTGGTAAGAGGGTTCGCCAGAGACAGTGGGGAGCAGCACAGGCAGATCAATGGACATACCCTGCAGAGGAGAACAGCGGGCCAGGCAGGAAAGGTCTGCCGCGCCATGTGGGAATCTGCCCCGCTGGGCATCAAACTCTTGTCCACAGCACAGCGCTGAGCCACCAGGGAGGCCCTACAGTCACATTTTGATAAATAAATTTTGTCAAGCACTAATCCCTTCTTTTCTCCATTTCTGAATATAACAATGATGAGATAAATGAATGCTAAATATTGGTTATCAATTTGGTAACTTTTCCTTTAGCAACTATTCAGGCTACCTTTATAAATGAAATCCCTTTAAATTCTACTTTGTGCTGTTCTCCAGAAGAGTCTGCTTCATCTTTTTTTTTTTTTTTTACATAATGAAAACTTTTTCCTTTTACTTACAGTTAAAACAATTTTAAAATGTCATTTAGGATACATCAACAGTTTGCCCAACCTCATATAGGTACTCCTTGAGTTACAAATGGTACCTCAAACAACACGTAAGTTTCTATAGCATTTAGTCCTTCAAAATAACGCAGCCAATATATTTTGTGTTACTATGCTAGGCAAGCAAAATGTGAAAATTAACAAGACACAAACAGATTTTACTCTTCTAAATTTGAGTCTGCTCATTTTGTTAGCATTTTTTCTATAAAGGGGTTATATTTTCCAGGGGAAGAAAAGGGAAAGAATTACTGAATTAAAGTCTGACCCAATATTCAATAACCATGTCATATATTAATCCCTACACAATCTGGACCAAATGTATTTGAAAAACAACTGCAAAGATCTTCAAAGTTTACGAAAAGATAAAATGCTAACTAAAATTATCAATGAGTGTAATTTAAGCTAATTTTTGCTTAAAATACATATTTGTACAAATTAAAGTCTAGAAATTAAAAAATGCTTTTGGAATATATTTTAAAATCATTAATAATAGCTAGGGATGGAACATACTCTGGAATAAGGGGGAATTTTCGTATTTGTAGTATATACATATGAAGTGACTAAACTGGTCAGAAATGCAGCTGGGAAGTGATCAATAGAGGGCTGACTACAGTTAAATTATAATAGCAGATGCGACAGGCAAGAGACAAGGTAATACTATAGGGGAAATTTTTTTAGCACTTCTTATTTCTTAGACAGTAACACATTGTTCCTTAATCATACCAACATGAAGATTATTTCTATTTCACAGATGCAAAAATAAAGGCTCAGAGACTAAATGCTTGTGTATGGCCACAGAGACTGTACATAGAAAAGAGTCAGGATTTGAATTCAGGATTTTCTAACCAAATCTTACATTCTCATGCATATATGAAGGACATAAAATCCAGATGCAGCTGAATTGCTATGATAGAAAGATAAACCAGAGAAGATAACTAATGTTGTGCCTTAGAGAAACTAATGTTTGTTCAAAGTCACACAGATAGTAACAGACCTAGTCAAGAATACAAATGTTCAGATGTCTAGCTCAGTATTATTTTACAAAATGTTGTCATCTTGTATAATGATAACATTATATTGAATAAACCAATTTATTTTGATGTGTGTAATATTTAGCTAATAAATACTTACCTTCCTTAGTAATTTTAATTTTTTTTTCTGGTGGGAGAACACACACAAAACTAAAACTAACATTTTTTTAAAAGTCATAAATAAATTTTATTTATTTACTTATTTTATTTTTATTATCATTATTTATATTTTTTACATTATTGTGTATTCCCCATAGGATATCCACCACCGATTCACCCGTGAACCATCACCATAGTCCCTTGTGCTCTTTTCTCCCCCATTTTGAGCCCTTATCCTCCCACTCCCTTGCTGGATGTCTCTTTCTTATTTGGTTCCCCTATAGTCCTGTTATAAGTGAAACCAGTTGATATTTTTCTCCTTCTTTCTTGCTTATTTTGCTGAGCATGATCCCCTCTAGCTCCATCCATGTCGCTGCGAATTGCATGTGTTTATCTTTAAAGCTAACATTTTTATTGTCTCACATATTATACTTAATAGTATAGGCTGCATCAAATTCTTTTGGGAAAATTGTAGAATATAAATCCTAAATAGCTAGAACAGTGAGTAAACAAACAAACAATTCTATGTTGAACTATTTATTATTTTAAATAGGTAACAGTAACTCCCTAGGAAATGGCAACTCTCCAGTAAAATCCTTTCACCTTAGTCAATCTACCTTCAGATTCCTCTGCACTTTTTATGGTTCAAGAACAGATTTTTCACATTCTATTTATGATACTTCCAAAAGATCTTCCTCAAATCTTAGCTCAAAAAACAAGCAGTTTTCAACAGCTGCACTATGAAAATCCTCACTTCTTCAAAATATTTCTGCTTTTCTATAGTTATAAATTATTTTCATTAAACAAGAAAAATGTAAAATGAAACACAGCTCTAAAGTTCTTTTGGCATATGCTTTGCTTTTGGTTCCCTGAGCTCCCTGCAGTCAATATATTGCATTACCAATAATGTATGTGTACAGTCCAATAATATAGCTATATCATTTAAATATATATACATATACACTATAGAATAGGATACATATTATACAGTACTATTAAGAAGAAAAAGTTACTAATAAATAAATCAGGTTGAGATATAGGGTGTCTCAAAACCAGGCTACAGAATACGTGTATTTTCAATGAAAAGTAAAACAATTAGCAAAATTTTATATTTTTATAATCAGTTTTCTTTCTTGTTCTTATCAATTTAACTCACATACATTTTAATGAAAATCAACTTTAACAAAAGTTCACATCAATTTAAAAGTTCCCAGATAATTATCAAAGTTAAAATGACTCACAGAGGTCTGCAGAGTAGTTAGAGGATGTCTATAATCATAATAAAATAAGCAAAAATACTAGCTAAACCAAGGAAAAACAGTCTTGAGTCATGAGATTTTATTACCCCGAAACTTTTTTTTCTTTTTACAGAAAGATATGAAGGATATTTCTAAATGCCACTTGAGTTATTAGGGTTCCTAGTCCATGTCTCCACACCAAAAATTTCATTTTCATCTTTTCTACTGCAAAAGTAAAAGGCTATCACAAGACCCTAATAAAATATCATGAGTGGTTTTAGGAATGTAAAAATCAAGCAGTGACAAATTGATTTCATTCTAAATTATGTTTACATAATTTAAGAAACTATAGCATTTAAATGTAGGTCTCAAATTTTGAATATAATAAACATTTGATAACAAATTTAATCTGACATGAAACAATTTTAGGTAAAACTAAACAGTCCACAAGAGGGCACACTCTCAACTGCTATAAAAAAATCTTCATTCACATTTTATCAGTCCATCAAAGTTTGGACAGATTCTTCTAAATTAACTGTTCAAAATTATTAGAATGCAACAAAATCTGAAATTTGTAAGTTTTTTTTGTTTAAACATACAAGGAAACCTTTTTTTTTTTTTGGAAGCATATAAAAGAAAAACTTGGACATACCAACACTTGTTTTAATATTAAACCACAAAGGGGCCTCCCCGGTGGCGCAGCGGTTAAGCGCTGCGCTGTGGAGCTGTTGGCAGCGGCGACGCGAGTTCGACGCCCGGCCAGGGAGAATCCCACATGGCACGGCAGACCTCTCCTGCCTTGCCCGCTGCTCCCCTCAGCAGTGTATTTCTGATCTGCCTGTTCTGCTCCCCACTCTGTCTCTGGTGAACCCTCTCGCCGCCCCACGCCTCTGGCCTGTACCCCAGCTTGTATATATAAATAAAATATATATATATATTAAACCACAAAGGTTGGCAGAAGTGTTACCAGTTGTCCTGGTTCTGGATAGCTATTTGAAATTTGGATGCCCCAAGACCCTTTTCAAGAAACTTTGACTACTTTTATTTTTGATCCTCAGGTATGACATACTCCCTCAATGAATTCTTTAACACAACTCAACAGACTGGGAAACATTTCAGAAACTTTAGGAAAGTCTTCAAATACAACAGGTTAAGATCATTTAAAGTACCTAAAACAGCATTTGAGAGAATGGGCACACACAGAAGATATGCAAAAAAAAATAAATAAATAAAATAAAAAATCATGAATCACTTACACACTATCTGCATATGGAAGCATTTTCTGCCTTAGCCCATTCAAAGATACTATTCTTGTAATTAATTCTCTGCCCTCTCCTGCATCAATTTCCCCTCTTATTGGATCATTCCAATAGTATATTAACACCCATATCCTGATAAATTACCACACTCTCACAAAAACAAACAAAAAAAAAAAACCTGCATCTTGCCCCCTACATCCCCCTTCAACAACTGCTTAATTTTTCTGTTCCCGGTTCATGGCAAAATTCCTTCAGGCATCTATGTTCATCTCTAATTCTTCTACTTTCTCTTGTTACCACACTATATTGCTTTCATTCTCATCATTCTACCAGATGTCTTGCCATGGTGAGTAATGGCATCTACACATTGCTAAATGCCACTGACAGCCTCAGATGTTTGACCTAGCATTCAACAGTTGACAGTTCTCTCATCTTTTGAACAATTCTTTGTTTTCTAGAACAAGTATTCTCCTGTGTTTAACTCATACCACACTGGCTTCTCCTGAATGTTTTTTTCGTTATTTCTACCTTCTATTTTCTTACCCTTACCCTGTTATTGATCTCAATCTCGTGATTTTAAAATAGCACTTGTTTGCTGATGACTCCCAAACATATATCTCCTATTTTGACTTCCCCCCGATACACTAGACTTATATATACTGCCTACTCAACATCTCAGCTTTGAAATTCATTAAGTACAAGCAGAGTGAAGGCTACAATTTCACTGACTTTTGAGGGTATGATTTATATGCTTTGGATAAAAGTTCTTTACTAGATGTGTATTTTGCAAATATTTTATCCTATTTTTTTGCATCTTTTCGGTGTTTGAACAATATCTTTTAAAATTCTGATGAAATCCAATTTATAAACTTGTTATTTTATGAACTGCAATTTGGGTGTTGTACAAAAGAAGTCTTTGATCTAGTCTCATAAAAAGATCTTCTCAAAGTTTTAGAACAATGATACATTTTGAGTTAATCCATTATATAACATGAGGTGTTCATCAAAATTTCATTTTGGGGAGGATATGGCTATTCAATTATTCCTGTACCATTTGTTAGAAAGGTATCTTATTTTACGCTGCATTATATTTGCACTGTTGCAAAACATGTGTCTTTATGTAAGTGGGTCTATTTCTTTATTCAATCAATATTTCAACTATCGTGCAAGCAAATACCACACTGTCTTAATTACTATCTGTAATGAGAAGGAACAACTTCCAACTCATATACCGATGATGATATTGGTCTAACACTACTAATCAAAAATTGGTAAAATCATTACAAGAAAAGAACTAGATTAATATCTCTCATGGATATAGATGTAAAAAAATTCTTAAAATGTTAACAAATTAAATTCAAGATCAAGAATGTTTGGTATTTTGACTGAAGCCGCTGAGTCACTTATTAGCCAAAGTCAGCAAATTCTCAATTCAGCATTCATCAAGTTCTGCACTTAGATTATTTATTCAACAAATATGGTGTGCCTACACAATGCATGGTGCACTGTTGTGACTGAGAATATAGCAGTGAAACAAACAGATAATAATCCTTGTGCCCTTACAGAGCTTAGATCATAATACTTCTCATAAAAGGTGGTTCACATCACTTTTTAGAGAAATGAAAACTAAATATAAGCACAATAAGGTACCACTACATTAAAATGAAAAAAAGAAAAGACAAAGAATAATCATATCAACTGTCATAATGAGAGTATGGTAAACAACAGGAATTCTCATATAATGCTAATGAAAGTATACAAAATTGGTACAAGAGTTTTGGATAATTGGTTAGATATTATCTGTTAAAGGTTCTGTAACCTCACTCCTACGTAAAAGTCAGTGGTTTAAAGACAACAGTTTCTCTAACTTCTAGAACCAGTGGGTCACACAGGACATGCCTGTTTGCTGAAACGGGAGCATACAAACCCAATTCTTTATAAGCTTTTCAAGAATTTAATCATGTCACACCTATTTAAATCCAAAGGTCAAAGAATGTTCTATGGCCAAAGACAAAGCCAAGAGGAAGATATTCTCTGGCTCTAGGGGAGCAGGAAGAACTGCAAAGTCACATGGGAGAGGGCGTGGATACAGAGAGCGGCAAAGAGACTATTAATGTAATCTGTCAATCCAAGGTTTTCAGGAATGGGAGCTGGTATTTTAACAAATCCTCCGGGTGATTCTGATGCATGCCAAAGCTTGAAAACCACTGGGCTAAACAGACTACTGTACCTTATCCTCTAGAGTTTATATTCAGTAGATTCTGTGAATACCCAAAGATGTGCATTTCTAATAATTTTCTGAGAAGATGCTAATGCTACTGGATCTAGGGACCACAATAACAATGGCAAAATTATCAGATGGGGAAAGACTTTTAAAGAAGATGTTACCTGTTATGAATTTTGCAAGCTTGGTAGGAAATTCAAGATAAAGAATGGGCAAGTGTTCTGAGTAGATGGAAAATCAGGTACAAAGGTAGAAAAGTGTCAAAATGCATGAGAGCCTTAAGAAATTTCAAGATGAACGAATGAAAGGTACGGACAGTGAGGAGGTTTTAAAAAATATAGGCAGAAAACATCCAAATAAGGAAGAACACTATAGAAGGATTTCATTAAAGAGAATATGACCAGATATCCTGATATTAGAGCATGCTCTATTATTAGCACTGTGGAGGAAATGGAAGGTGCTAGACTACAGAGAGAAAGAAAAGTTAGGAAATATACCAATGAAGCAATGACATCCTGAACCAAGACATGACAAGAAAGATATATATAAAGATAATATACTTGGAGACCACTAGGATGTGGAGGGAGGAGGGGAAGCATGTAAGACAACTTTCAGGTTCAGGCTTGGGCAACAAAGCCACATAGACATATACATTCATGTATACATATATCACATTCTGTTTTCATTACATAAGCACTTGCAGTGATTTACTAGAAGAATATGCAGGATAAAAAAAGAAATAGGTGATTCACAGCTAAGGGTATATTTGGCTAATGAAAATAAATAAAAATGTACAGAGAAAAGCACATCAGATTGCGCTCCTAAATTCCAAGAGTTGACCCTCAATGTGTCTTAAGTTTCCTACTAGCAAAGCAAAGATGAAAACACAAAGTCCATAAAATAAAAACAAACCAGGTGTCCAGAAGCACAGCTTTTCCAAGATACTGTAATCTCAGAGACACTTCACCAGTGTCTCCTCATAGATTCTGGATAATATATAATGGAGAAAGTTCTTGAAAGCATCCCTAAAAAACTCCCAAGTGTTTGGGGGTCAGTTACTTTTTCTTTTTTTATAATCATATTTTACATGGAAATTTAGCAAATTTGCAAAGTGAATCTAGAAGGGTTAAAAGAATGCAATCCACGCACAAAGATCTTTAACAGTATGGCTTACTCTAAGACCAAAATTTAAAATAGAGGAATAGCCACTCATTAGGCAGCACTACATTAATACACTTTCTCAAAACAGGGCTAAAAAAATGATATAGCATAGAGTACATGATTGAACAGAAAGGGCTAAAAAGAAATCTTGAAACTTACCTACTGTGTTTTATGTTGACAATGGGTGTTGAGACAGCAATTCTAATACAATATGGTCTTAAGTGAAGGAGGTCTTCAAGGTCAAAGGAAACACCAACTATGCTACTTACTACTAAAATCTGAACCCTGGATTTGGTAACATGGGAGACAGTGGTAACCCTAAGAGGATTAATTTTTAAAGTGGTAGAATGTAATAACCAAAATCTTTTTTAGGTTTAGGATAGGTTTAAGAAAAAATGAGAAGAGAGGAATAAGACAGAAAAAGGGGAGCCAGGAATTTGGGAAGTAACAGGAGGGTAACTGCTTTTTGTTGTTGTTGTTGCTGTTGTTAAAGTGGGGGGAATAGTTATATCTATGCTCAAGAAAACGATCAAGTGGCAAGGAAAAACAAAATGACATAGGAGAGAGGGGAGAATTACAAGGAAAGATATCTTTGAGTATGTGAGGAAGTGAGACCGTAGGGAACAAAGAGAAGGACTGGCTTTAGGGACCCGGACAACTTATTTATAGTAACAGAGGGGAGAGTATATATAAGTACTGGTACTAGAAAGTCGATAAAAGCAAGGCCAGAGACTCTCTTCTGATTGCTTCAATATTCTCACTGATACAAGATGGTAGATCATCTAAAATTAAAGATGGAGATACTGGAGGTTTTGAGGAGAGGGGAGAAAATACAGAAACAGTTAAAGGAAGATGGAGAGTGAAAAGAACAAAAAAGTGTGGAAGAATGCTGGGAGCATTAAGAGTACAGTGTCATTAATTTAAAGTGAGCCCAGTCACCCTGATTTCATTATTTTCCTCCAGTTCCATTAACCTGCAAGACTGAGACTTCACCAGGGCTGTAGTTTTGCCAAGACAAAAAGAGAGAGGCAAAGGAAGAGAAAATGTGTGCAAAGGAATGATTATTATTGACCTTTAAACATTAGGTATAAGGAGAGGAATAGCGATGTCTGAAGAAAAAGAGTATTGCAACATTCAATACATGATATGCATAAAACTTTCTATCCTGCAACAATGTAATAATCCTTTGACTTCTGTAACTTTATCTTTGTTCTTTTTATCATTCTAATAGACTCTTCACTAATTCCACTTTCTTCAGTGTCTCATTATCTTTCACCACTTCTCAAATTTATTTGGTACTGCATTAATTTATTTCATGGCTCTGAAATACCTATTAACCTTGATTATGTAAGAAATCATTCATGAGTCTTTAAAGACACTTCAAACTTATAGTACCAATGTGTCAATATACCTGACATTCAACAATCACTTCCTTCAAAGTGTTAGCACCTCAAATAACATTTCTAAAATGAAAATCACTTTCTGTAATCTTAAGATTTCTATATTGTTCATATTTGTTAGTAATCTAAACTCTCAGTTTATACGCCTTTATTTCTTTTTAAATCCTGGTCATCATTTATGTGATTGCCTACTTCCTCCTTTCCTGTTCCACTGTTCTAATCCTAATTTTAAAGAAAAATCACACCTCACACCAGTGAGAATGGCGCACATTAAAAAAAACAGGCAACAACAAATGCTGGAGAGGATGTGGAGAAAAAGGAACTCTTCTACATTGCTGGTGGGAATGCAAACTGGTCCAACCACTATGAAAAGCTGTATGGCGCTTCCTCAAACTGATAAAAGTGGAGCTTCCATACGACCCCGCAATACCACTTTTGGGAATCTACCCAAAGGACACAAAAACACTAATCCAAAAGGATGCATGCACCCGTATGTTTATTGCAGCATTGTTTACAATAGTTAAAATATGGAAACAACCCAGATGCCCAAAAATAGATGACTGGATCAAGAAAATGTGGTACATACACACAATGCAATACTATTCAGCATTCAAAAAAGATAAACACATGCAATTCGCAGCAACATCGATGGAACTAGAAGGGATCATGCTCAGTGAAATAAGCCAGAAGGAAAAATAAAAATATCGAATGGTCTCACTTATAACAGGAATATAGGGGAACCAAATACAAGAGCGACAATCAGCGAGAGAGGGGGGAGGATTGGGGCTCAGAACGGGGGAGAGGGAGCACAAGGGACTGTGGTGACGGTTCATGGGTGAATTGGTGGTGGGAAACCTACGGGGAATATACAGTAATGTAAAAGACATAAAAAAAAAACATTTAAAAAATTAAAAAATAAAAACAAATTTTAAAAAATCACTTTAGCTACCTGGGTTATTATAATTAACACTTAGTCTTTTTTAAAACATGACTACTTTTCTTCTTTCAGTTGTCCTTCATATAGTTATGCAATGAATTGCTCTTAGTGATTTTCTATTATTCACTTCCTCAATTAACCACAATAAGAACAAGATCTATAAACTGAATCCCATAGTCCCTATCCTCACATTCAATCTCCTTCATAATTTATATTTCCTCTTTCATTACAGTTATTCTTATACCTTCATTAAAAACCCTATTTTTGCCACACTGGCACTGGTCTTTCAGTTTCAAAACATCCTCCAAATGTTGAGCCAATAAATTTCCTTATAATGTTTTTTTTTTCCATTTTCATACTTAAAACAAATTCTACCAATCCTCCAAGCTCTACCTCTTTCTTGAAACTGTCCTGCCTTTTATTTTACAATCTTTTCCTTTAATGAACGCCTGTATTACTACCACACAAGTCAGAATCTGGTTGTGCATAGTTCTATTTCCTCTAATCATTTCACTGACACCTTTAGGGCAAAATCTTATCCCATTAGCAATTTTTTCATCTCCCCATAATACCTAACACAACAATGGCCATATGGCTAGTAGGTTAAAATTAAATGAAAACAGTGGGAAACTGCTAAAAAACATAATACTGTACATTAAAAAAATGAATACTAAGAATTTTTGAAATCTAGATGCCGAGCAAATTCATATATTTAAGATGACAATACCAGAGTCATAATCAAATATAACTAGGTGATACTAAAACTATGATTGAGATATTGTGATTTATAAGTGTGAGTGTGCACATGTGCACGTGTATGTGCATCTGTGTTTTTCTGGTCTTCATTCACAATTCCTCACAGCTCCTCCCCAAAGTCTTAGAATTTCCTAAATGCTGAGAGACTGGGGGCTGGCTGCCAGAAAACCAACCAACTGAATTGACCTAGAATTTCCAGTCACCATCCATCCCCCTCCCTGCTGGGGAAAGGAACTGAAGGTTGAGTTCAATTGCCAATGGCTAATGAGTTAATCAATCATTAACTCATTAACTATGTAATGAAGCCTCCATAAATGTCCAAAAGGAAGCTCCCGGATTGCAGAACACAGATTCCATGGTAGGGGATACAGGAGATCTGGGAAGATTGGTGTGTCCGGAGAGGACATGGAAACTCCACATTTGGCCCCCACATCTTGCTTAATCACTCTCTTCATCTAGCTGTTGATTCATATTCTTCAATATCCTTTGTAAGAAACTGGACATCTAGCAAGTAAATGGGTTTCCTAAGTTGTGGGCATTTCTAGAAAATTAGCTGAACCTGAAGAGGGGGTCATGGGAACCTCTGATTGATAATCATTCAGAGGCACAAATAATGTGAGCTCGTGATGGGCACTTTTTAAGCCTAAGGAGTAGGTTGTTAGAACCTTCATTTGCAGTTGATCGGTCAGGAGCACAGGTAACTAACTGCCTCGCTAGAGTCTGAGGTGGACAGTAAGGTTCTGGGTTAGAGGCCTGTGCAATCTGATGATATCTCAGGGCAGATATAAGAATTGAGTTCCGTTTTTGGACATTCTGCTGGAGTCTGTTGGTGTGTGAGGAGGCCTATGCTACACCACTATTGCAACTGAGCTGCACATACCAAAATGCAATGGTCTTCACGTTTCACTTACATTAGCAGTCTCATCTCTGTTTTTATTAGAAAAGGAACCACATTTTAACAGAGACTTATCAGTTAAGTTCCCAATTCCCCCCACCCCTTCACTATTTTATCAAGAAGACTAGGAAAACTGCGCCTCCTTGGTGGCACAAGAGGTTAGGCGCTTCACTTGAGGAGCTGTCGGCGGCTGCAGCGCGAGTTCGATGCCCAGGCAGGGAGATTCCCACATGTCGCAGCAGACCTCTCCTGTCTTGCCTGCTCAGCAGTGTATTTCGGTCGATCTGCCTGTTCTGCTCCCCACTCTGTCTCTGGTGAACCCTCTCATGCCCCACACCTCTGGCCTGCACCCCAGCTTGTGTGCAAAAATAAGTAAATCTTAAAAAAAAAAAAGAGAGAGAGAGAGACTAGGAATACTGGGTTGATTTAACTACAGATCACTAATTTAAAATTCTTGGGAAAATCTAGAAGGAAACCTGAAACAGATATATAAAAAGCAAGTAGTATCACTAATGTTCTTAGTTCTCAAACAAATTCTGTATAGCTGATGAGGGAACAAGAAAGGTTAAACAGTAAAATCCATTTGGTATTTTATCGCTAGTTAAATGGAATTTGGTAATTTTACTTAAAACTAACACTCCATAACTAAAAACTGCAAAGCCATAACTAAAATGTGCTCAGGCTTAGATTTGATTACTATATTAAAATAATCTAAATAATTTGATTAATTACATTAAAATAATACCAAATATTATATTACATTAAAAATGAAAATTTTCATAAGAATTATCATTAAGTTGATTTAAAAAACAGCCTTCTAGTTTCAGTATGTGTGGCTTTTAAATTTACAAGAGTCCCTTCTCAAAATCAGATTAAATTCTCAACTCTCTAAGACCACAGTCCAGAAATGAAAAACATCTCTACTACTATCTGATTAAATGTCAGTCAATAATGGGTAAATGTTCTGAATAAACATTACAAAATTAAATACTATAATCTCCCAAAACACTTTTGACCAAAGAGAATCACAGAATTTTGAAAGAAAAAAGTAAGACTCACTAGTTCAACCTCCCTGCTTTACATAAGTAACAAAATGCTGCACATTTATAAAGTTTTTTAGGTACAGTAATGAAGAGACATATGACTGCTGCCATAATGAGGGAATTGGGAGTCTACTATAACTATGAAACTCACATAAAAACAGAACTTAGTATAGATTGTGCTAACACAGTTAGTTAGGTATAAAATCTACTACATACTGTCAGAGAGAGTTAACTACCATGTAAAACACACCAGAACTGACTATATCACAGCTTAGAAATAGTGAAAAGCAGAATTATAAATGCGTAAAAATAGACAATTAGACAATACATTTTCTTAAACTTGGTATTCTAGACAAACTTTCACTTTCCACAATTATATTGAGATGAAAAATTCAACTATAAAAGTGGATTGTGATAGCAGATAGTAGAAAAATAGATTGTGATAAATCAAGCATATGATAATCCCTATAGCTGCCTCTAAGAAAACAACTCTCTAAAATGGTGAGGAAAAAAAAAACAGAGAAACTTAAATGATGCACTAAAAGAATATATACACATACCAAACAAGTCAGGGTTTGATTCCTGGAGAAGAATGGGATTTATATTAAATATCACCAAATGTCAATGATCTTTTGGCAAGAGCCAAATGTGTCAATGAATATTTTGAACAGGATTAAATGTTTTGTAGGACTGCCACTTTGAAACACAATTTGACAGTTTCTTTAAAAGTTCATTATCAGCAATTCCATTCTTAGGAACCTTATAACTAAGAGACTTGTCCACATAAAGACTTGTCCATGAATAGTCAAAGAAACAATACTTCCAACAGCTAAAAACTGTAAATGATACAAGCATCTAGCTACTACGAAGGATAAACAAAATATGGTTTTACAATACAATGAAGTATCATTCAGTACTGAGAACGAACAAAATACTGAAACATGCTATGCCATGGCTGAACCTCAGAAACATTATGCCAGATGAAAGAAACCAGATGCAAAGTCTACATATATGATTCCTTTCAAATAAGCCTTCCAGAAAAAAACAGAAAGTAGATAAGCAGTATATGAGGCTGGGGAAGAGATACAGGAATTAATCACAAATAGGCTTGAGGAAAATTTGAGAGGTAAGGGGAAAATTCTAAAACTAGATTGTGTTGATAGTTGTATAACTATATAAATTTACTAACCAGTGAACTGTACACTTATAATAAGTGAATTTTACATTATGGAAAATTATACCTCAATAATATTTTTTAAAGGCAGCTGTAGGTAACAATATCAACAACCTGTATCTACTGGGTTGTTGGAAAAGTCATGATGTATTTTTTTCTGTTTTTCAAGCAAAAATGTGACATGACTTTTCTGATAACCCAATAGCTATAAACATTTTCCATAGATGAATATTTTTTCTTGAAAAAGATAATCAAACATAAAAAATTGTACATACTAACAATTTCTGGAAATGAAAGCAACAACATGATTTAGTGGTATTAATTAGTTCTAACCGGTACTTGCACTGAAATTTCTTGCAAGGAATAAGAAAAGCAATTCTCTTATTTAAGAAGTTCACACAGTAAACTACATGCAGTTAACGACTATTTCATTTACCTAAAGAAAGCAGTCACATTCAACATATTTCCTTGATTTGAACAGAATCACTAACACATAAGAATGGGAAGGTTTCAGGTCTTACATCCAGGTCTTTTATCCATTTTGAGTTGACTTTTGTGCAGGGTGTGAGGTAGTAGTCTAGCTTCATTTTTTTGCATGTGACTGTCCAGTTTTCCCAGCCCCATTTACTGAATAGACTGTCCTTGTTCCACTGCATTTTTTTTGCTCCTATACGACCCAGCAATCCCACTTTTGGGAATTTACCCAAAGGATACAAAAACACTAATCCGAAAGGATACACGCACCCGTACGTTCATTGCGGCACTGTTCACAATAGCAAAGGTATGGAAGCAACCCAGATGTCCAAAAATAGATGACTGGATCAAGAAGATGTGGTACATATACACAATGGAATACTATTCATCATGGAAAGAAGATAAAACATGCAATTTGCAGCGATATGGATGGAATTAGAGGGGATCATACTCAGTGAAATAAGCCAGAAAGAAAGAGAAAAATATCGAATGGTTTCACTTATAACAGGACTAAAAGGAAACCAAATAGGAGAGAGACAATCAGCGG
>PVIJ01016511.1:0-32445 GCA_004024925.1 Scalopus aquaticus | reverse complement strand
GGGGGGCCGAGCACAGCCGCTGGGGCCGGAGCCGCTCGGGCGGGCAGGCCTCAGACGCCGGCCGGCCCGCGGCCCTGAGCTCTAGCTGTGGGTGTCGTCGCGCCAGACGGGAGCCGAGGCCCTTTTAAACTACCCAAAAGCAACAGCAAGAAACTCGGCACGGAAGGCTCAGCCCCACCAGAGCCGGCCGCCCCCGGGCGTGTGGGGAGGGCAGGCCACGGCGCAGGGCCCGACACTCACCGGCCCCTCTTCTCCGTCCACGCCGCCGCGGCCCCTCGGGGCAGACCGTCCACGCGGGTCAGGGAGCTGGAGCGCAGCCGCTGGTCTGCGGGGCAGAGCGACTCAGGTGGGCGGCCTCGCCCGCGGGGCCGGCCTGAGGGCGGCGGGGACAGGACCCGGCGCTGCAGGCGCCCAGAGGCTCGGGGGCGGGTCTCACCTGCGGGCTCCTCCGCCTGCGCCTTCTGCTGCTTCTGCCGCAGGGGGAGCAGGGGGTGCGCGGCACCGAGGGCGGACGCGGCTCTGCCGCTGCGCGGAGAGGAGCAGACCAAGTCAGCGCCGCGAGGCCAGCGCAGAGCGGAGGACCGGGAGGCCGGCCCCGCCCGGGCCAGGAGCCCCCGCAGTGCACGGGCGCACGCCGAGCGGCCGGCGGCAGCAGCCCACCCAGGCGCCCCAGCCGCGCCCGCCCCAGGGCCCGCCGGCCGCGCAAGGAGCATGGCCCCGCGGTCTGCGCAGCGCCCCCCCGGGGCCGGGCCTGCCGACGTGGGCTGCGGACGCCCCGCGTTCCTGCCCCCCTAGACAGGCGGCGGCGGGCGGAGGCCAGACTCACAGGTGCTCGGGCTCCTCGGGGTGCAGGGGGAGCCGGGGGCCGCCCTCGGCCGGCAGCTGCGCGGGGGACGGCACGTCGGCGAGGCCGGGCGCGGCCGGGCCGCCCAGGAAGCTGCGCCTGGTGGCGTTGGAGATGGCGACGGGCGGCCGGCGGCCCCTCTGCTGCGGCGCGGCCCTGGCTGCGGGGAGAGCGGCGTTGGGCGGCTGTGGGGTCGCGTCACCGCGTCCCGGGAGGCGTCTTTCTGAAGTGGCTCTCGGCACATGCGAGGTAACGCGGTTACCTGGAGCCGAGCCCCCCGACGGTGGCTGCCAGCAGCAGAGACCCCGGGAGACCCAGGCCGCTCCGCGCCCACCCCCGGGAGCCGGCGCCTCGGCTGCAGTGGGCGGAGAGGGGCCCTCTCCACGGCGGCCCTCCCCCGCACCGGTCGGTGACGGGAGCCGGCCCCTCGCTGGCCAGCTGGCCACAGAAGCAGGGCAGCCGAAGCCCGGACAGGCCCGACACCGGGGCCGGCAGCTGCAGGCGGCTGAGGGCAGGAGGCCGAAGGCCCAGCCTCTCCGGGAGATGCGGGCAGAGGCCGCTGGCACTGACCCTGCCTGGGGCAGCGCGTCCTGTGAGTTGCCGGCACCCGGCTGGCGGGCACTGGGGCACCAGGGCCTCTGCTTGAGGAGACCAAGCGGCCCCTGGGGGCCGGTCGCCTCTGTGGGGACACCCCCGGGCGGGGAGCGCGTCTCCAAGCTGCCCCGCTGGTCACCGCAGGTGGCGCCGGAGCCGGGAGGGCAGCAGACGCGCAGAGCCACGCGGCCGCCCGCCTGGCGTGGGCCTGCGCTCACCGTCCTTCAGCTCCTGGACGTCCCTGGGCTGCACGAAATCCGGCTTGACGTTCTCGAACCACCAGAAGAGCTCGGCGATGAAGACCATAATGTTCGGCTGCGACAAGGAGACGGAGGCCGGTGAGGCGCGGCCCCAGGCCCCGGGCGGGCGGCGGCGGGCGGCGGGCGGCGGTCACCTTCAGCACGAGGGGCGCGTACAGCACGTCCTCCAGGGCGAGGTAGAAGCAGCGGCCGAGATGCTCGTCGGAGAACTCCCGCAGCAGCCGGATGTTGCCCAGGCGCTCGGCCGTGGACATGGCCTCCTTCAGGCAGATGTCTGCGGGCACAGGCCGGTCACGGGCGCCCAGCGCGGAGACGGAGGGCAGTGCCCACGCGGGCAGCGGTGCTGGTCGGGCCTGGTGGCGCCACGGTGAGCGTCCAGGGCCCGCGAGTGCCGTCACACACGGGAAGGGGACGCCGAGGCGGCCTGTCCGTGTGGGGCTGCCGGGTGGACGGCGGAGGGAGCGAGAGGCGCTTCTGGCTGGCTCCCCTCGCCGGGGGCCGCCTGCAAGGAGTGGACAGCGCCTGCCCGGAAGCCCCCAGCCCCACTGGGCGGCTGCGGGGACCCCCGACGGGGCTGCTGAGGAGCCTCGCGCTGCAGCCAGGCAGCTTGGGGAGCTCTGGCGGGGGCATCGCGCCGCTGCTGGCCGGGCGGCCAGACCCTCCGCCCCGTCCCAGACCCCTCGGGTCCCCACGTCCTGCGCCGGGGGCCTCGGGGCCTCTCGGGCCCCACGACGCCGCCAGCTCCCCCGCGCGGACGCCCTGCCCGTCTCTGCTGCCGGCCTCCGTGGGGCCGCCCGATCGTGGAGGTCCAGGGGACAGCCCGTCCACCCAGAGCCGCCCACGTCCAGCCGGCCTGTTCCTCGGCCGCGCAGCTCTCCAGCCCCAGGCCCGCCAGGGCTGCGGCCGGCGCCCCGAGGCTGGGAGGCGCCGCGGCAGAACCGCCAGAGGCCCGTCCGCAGGGCCGCGGGGACGGGCAAGCTCTTCCCCGTGGACGCAGCGACCGTCACGGCCTCCGGGATCCCGGCCGCCCGCTCGTGCGCTGCCCCCAGCCTCACGCAGAGGCCCCAGGGCTGCACCCCTCGGCCGAGACGCCGCCTGGGCCGCAGCCACGCCAGCCGCAGGCGCTCCCCGTGCTCCCCTCCGGCCCGCGGGGCAGGGGAGGTGGCTGGGCGCCACGGGGGGGCGGGAACTGACCTGGACGAGGCGGGGTGAGCCTGCGGGCCACGGTCCCCCCACAGCTTCCGGGGCCCTGGGCCCACATTCGGGCGAGGCCCGGCCCGGCTCTGCCCCCTTGCGGCACGGCCGCCCGCCAGCACCCCGCAGCCCGGGCTCCTCACCCCACACACCCTGCTGCGCCCCGGGGCTGGGGTCCCGCCCTGTCCAGGGCCGTCAGCCCCAGCCACGGCAGCGCCACGCCCCGCAGCAGCCCTGCCCGCTGCCCCCCGCCAGCCCCTCCGGAGCCCGACAGACGCGACTGGGGTCCCGCTCACCCCAGGACTCACCCCCACCGACTGGCTCACCAGACACCCAGGGGCCGCCTGCAGGCCGCGCCACTCACCGTCCAGCTTCACCCGCTCCGGGCAGTAGTAGTGGACCACGGCCAGGAGCGCGGCCCCGTCGCGGCCGTCCCGCAGGAGGTCCTCCAGCAGCGGGAAGTGGGGCGGTGGCCGGGCGGACGGGTGCTCCCGGCGGTAGCGCACCTGGGAGGACAAGGAGAGGCCCTGAGCCCTCGGGCGGCCGCGGCGTCGGCCACCGTCCGCCGGGGGCCGGCTCGTGCCCGCTGGACATCTGCGCCAGGGCGCAGGACGCGGCTCACGGCCGTGGGGACAGCGTCGGCTGCGGGCCGCCCCAAGTGAGGCGGCAGAGGCAGCGCACGCACCGGCGAGACGGGTCAGGAGCCGCCGCGTCCACCCTCGGCCCTCGGCCGCAGCCGCCCGGAGACGCGCGAGCGTGTACAGAGGCGCATGAGGCGTCCCGGGGCCGGCCGGGTGAGGCCCGGTCTCCAGCGCGAGCACAGGCCGCGGGGCGGGCAGCCCTCACGGCGCGGCGGGCATCCGGGCGGCCCCGGGTGGACACACGCGGCATGCACAGCCGGCTGCGGCCTCCACAGACACGAGCACAGGCGACACCACGGCATGCGGGGCCGGCCGCGGGGTCCGGGCGGTGTGGGGGAGCTCCCGGCCCCGCCGCTGACCGGCCCATCTGGACCCTGCTCCGCCTGGGGGCCGGGCAGATGGGGGACACGTGGGAGGCCCCACGGGGAGCTGCAGGCCAAAGCCCGGTCAGCACCTGCCTCGGGAGCCCCGCCCGCCGCCCCGGCCCGCCGCCCCCTCAGCGCAGGGCTCCGGCCTCCCCCAGGGGCTCCAAGAGGCGGGCAGCCCCCCGCCCCTCACGGAGCAGGGCCCTCGGCGCTCGGCCGGCGACTGCTGACGGCCCTCGGGACGCCCGGCCCAGGGGGCGGCTCGGGCGGGGCGGGCGCGACAAGCTGGCTCTGGTGCGCGGGCCTGGGGCCTGCCCGGCCTGCCTGGAGATGCGCGCTGAGGTGGACGCCTCCCGGGAGGGCCGCGCTGCCCGCCCAAAGAGCCTCCGTCCCCACCGGGACGGGCTCGGGGCCAAGGTGGGCCCCGGGGTACGTGAGACCGCCGCGGCCGTCCACGAAATCGGGCGAGGCCGCGAGAGGCCTGGGCAGCGGCCAGAGCCAGGTTGTCGCGCGGAGCGGGCGGCGGGGAGGACACGGGCAGCACGTGCCGCGGGGCGGCGCACGCACTTACAGGCACCAGCTTCCAGTACCACTTGGAGGGAGACTGCCCGGAAGCGAGGGAAGGAAGCAGGAGAGGAGGTCAGCACCGAGGCCGGGCGCCCGCGAGGCCCACACCGCGGAGGCCGGAGACGCCCCCAGCGCCCGCCACTGCGGGCAGGGCACCAGGCAGTGCGGCCCCGCGGGACGAGGACAGTGGCCATGGCAGGGGGCCGGGCAGCGCGGCCAGGCCCAGGGACGCGCCGGGCAGGGGCTGGCCGGGGGCAGTGCTGCTGACCCGCCCCCATGCCCTCACGCGGCCCTCGCCAACCGGACTCCTCCGGCAGGACCTGGCCTGTCCTCACCTGCGGCTCCCGGAGCGGCCGCCCGGGACGGCCGCCCCCGCGCCCACAGCGCCCGCCCCCACCCGAGTCCAGCGCAGGCCGCGCCCCGCCGGCCACTCCAGGGGCGCGTGGACGGAAGCGTGACCGAGCCGCAGCCTGGACGCGACCCGCCTGGCGGGGCAGGCAGATCCCCCTTTACCTTGGGCTGCACCGGGCTGTCCAGCAGCTGCTGCTTTAACTTAACTTCCTTCTCTGTGATCTCCCGCATCTTGAGGTTCACCTGGAGCGGAGGGAAAGCGCGTCGGGGAGGCGGCGCCGGTCCCGCTCGGCCTGCAGGGTGCCCGCGGAGGCCCCGCCGCAGCCGTCCGCCCACAGGGGACGGGCGGGGGCCGGCCGCACGCGCCCACCTTGTTGAGCCAGAAGACCATGGCGTCCTCCAGGTCGTAGGGCAGCTCCGAGCAGGCGCGGAAGGTGGAGAAGCGCATGACGGCGGCCACCACGCCCTCGATGCTGATCATCTCCGCGGTGTAGGCCGTCATCAGGGCGTCCACCATCGCCATGTGGGCGCTCTGGGGGAGGCGCGGTCAGCGCCCCGCGGGAGCCCCGACCTCAGCCGCGCCCGGGGCCCGGCCGCCCCCCTCCGCAGCCCCAGGGTCCGGGCGTCCCACCCCCGCGGCGGGCGAAGTGCAGGAGGGGACACGCCGGCCCAGGCCAAGCAGAGCCCCGGGCGCCCCCAAGCCGGAGGAGCCCCCCGGCGTGCCCCGAGCCAGCGGACGGCCTGGGGGGATGCTGAGGGCTGGGGCCCAGAGAGTCGGGACCCCCGGGGCAGGGGGCCAGAGCACGAGGACGCCCCGCGGGCGCCCCGAGGCGGCAGCAGACCAGCCGGCGAGGCACAGCCGGCGGCGCCCCAGACCTGGGCCCAGGCTCGGGCACTCACCATCTTGATGGGCGCGTGGCCGAGGTCGGGCTCGGTGACGGGGGCATCGTCGCTCTCCACCACGTAGATGCCCTTGCGGGACAGGGCCTGCACGACGGCCTGGTGGCCCTGCAGGGCGGCTGCCTGGCCCCCCTTCAGGATGAGGCTGCAGACGCGGCAGTACAGCTCGCCGGACAGCAGCAGGCGGGTGACCGGCGGCTTGATGTGCTCCTGCTCATACTGGTCCACGTAGAAGGGATCCCGCAGCTCCTCGGGGATGTTGTCTGCGCGGGAGGCGGCGTGAGTGCAGCAGGCCCCCAGCGGGCAGCGGCGCCACGGGGGCAGCTGGCCGGGGCCGGGGCGGCGCGGGGGAGGGCACCGGCCAGGCACAGGGGGCCCAAGGGGGACGACGCACAGCCGGCCCGGGTGCCGCAGAGGAGCTGGCCCCACCGCCCTGCCCGGCCAGGGCCTCCGGCACGCAGGGCGCCACCGCGTCTGCCCGCGGCCCGTGGCCGAGCCCTCAGACCAGGGAGCGGCGGGAGGGGTGTGCCGTCTGGGCGCACGGGCGGTCGGGCAGACGCACAAGGCCGCGGGGCGCCCCAGGACCCCAGCACGCGAGGGCCTGCCGGCCGCGGGGGCACCCCGGCCCCAACCCCCGCCACCTCCCATTCCCGGCGAGGGCACCCTGGCTCACGGCCCGCGCGGGCTCGGCGGGCACCGCCCTGGCCTGGCGCGTTCCGAACCCCGCCCGCTCCCTGCGCCCGCCTGGCTCAGGATCGTGCCCAGACCGGCGCCCAGGGTGGTCCTGCCCCAGCCCCACCCCAGCTCCCGGGAGAGCGCCCCGGGCCGCAGTGGGGCAAGCGCACCCAGCTCAGGGGCTTGCGCGGCGGAGGGGAGGGGCCCGGCCGTCTCTGCAGTTAGAGGGGCTCCGCAGCGCGCGGCGCGGCAGGACTGAGCGCGGGGCAGGTGCCTTCCCCGGGTGGCGCGTGGGGCTCTGGCCTTCGCGGAGCCTGGGGCGAGGGGAGATGCCGGACGAGGCTGGGCCCGAGCCGAGGGGCGCCGGGAAGAGAAGCCAGAGGGAAGGGGGCGGCCGGGGACAGGCTGGGCCGGGAGGCCCGAGCGTCTGGGGGCGTCGGGAGTGGGCCCGAGGTGAGGCGACCAGCAGCGCCCCTCTGCCTTCAGGGAGGGTCAAAGGTGACGCCTCTGCAGCAGGAGGTGGCGGGTGGGCAAGGCGCCCTGCCCAAGCGGGCCGCCCCGGGGGAGCAGCCAAGGGCCGCAGGCTGAAGGCCGAGCCAGGCTCCGGGCCACAGCGGCTCCAACAGACGGGCCGGAGTGGGTAGGGGTGGGCCCGGGGACAGGCCCGTCTGCGGCTCCCTCCCGCAAAGGCCCGAGGCCGCAGGCTCCGGGGAACCGCCCTGCGGGTATACGGGGGACGGGGGCTCGCTGTGGCCACAGGTGGCGGCCGCCTCCCCCAGGTCACGTCAGTGTTCAGACGGAAGCCGAGTGCCGGCCACTGCCAACATGCCAGGCAGCGCTGGCCCGAGGGACAGTCCCATCGGTCACCAGGAGCCTGGGCAGCGCTGGCCAGGAGGGACTGCCCCACCGGTCCCCAGGCGGTGTCAGAGACACCCAGCCTGCACTGCTCTGAGAGGCCCCGGGCAGGGGCAGCAGCTGGCCCGTCTCCTTCCCTCGGAGGCCAGAAGCAGGCGGCCCGCTCCTTCCTCCGGAGCTGGACGAGTGCTGTGAGAGGCCGCTGACCCTGGCTTATATCCTCTCTCGGGGTGCCCCACCCACAAGTCTGATTGGGTTTTCTTTCAACCCTGTAGCTGATTGGACCATTTAGCACCAATCAGCTCACAGCACGCACCTGATTGGCCCACACCAGGATCCTGCACCACACATAAAAGGGCGCATGCTGGGCTCTAGGAGCCCGGCTGGGGGCCCTGGTGGAGCAGCGGGGAGGGGCCGGTGCCGCCAGCACCACTCGGGCCTTTAATGGCTCCACAGTTCACACACAAAACCCCAATTTACCAATCGGCCACCGAAGGCACCCCAAGAGCAAGCACCTTTCCCAACCCGGCTAACGCTGAGCTCCCTTTTTTTTTTTTTTTTTAAAGATTTACTTATTTATACACACAAGCTGGGGTGCAGGCCAGAGGCGTGGGGCGGCGAGAGGGCTCCCCAGAGACAGAGCGGGGAGCAGAACAGGCGGGCCCACTGAAATCCACTGCTGAGGGAGCAGCGGGGAGGAGAGGTCTGCTGCGCCCTGTGGGGAGCTCCCCGGCCGGGCTTCAAACTTGTGGAGCAGCTGCCGACAGCCCCACAGCGCGGCGCCCAACCCGCTGCACCACCAGGGAGGCCCTGAGCTCCCTTTCATCCCAAGCCCCCCACCCCTCCCTAAAGCTCCACCTCCCCTCCTTCTGGAGCGGGTGCTCCCGACTCCTAGGAGCCCCCCCACCACCGCTGGGCCGCTGCTCCTGCTCCCGCCTCGGCGCCCTCCCGACAGGGGCCATGGGGAGCGGAAAGAGCCAGCGCCGACACCCACAGGCGAGGGCAGCCCGGGGCCGCGGAGCAGGGGACAGACCCAGTTCTGCCCTCCGCCAGCCGCCAGGGGGTGCTCTCGTCATAACTGCCCACGCGCCCCGATTCCAGCTGACCGCAGCCTCCATTCCCACACCAGCCCCCCCAAAACCTCGTAGGCCCCTCAGGAAACTCGCCCCGGCCAGCTGGGAGAGGGGCACAGACCCCGACCCCTCCAGCCACCATTTCCGCCTCGACCCAGCGCTGCAGCAGCTCCCACCCCGCGGTGGGGGGTCCAGGCGGACACCCCTTCTCTGCCGTCGGGGGCTCCTTCAAAGCCGGCGCCCCACAGGCCGCCACCATCCCTCCCGGGGGGACCCGCAGCCCAGCCCCCGCCTGGCCCGGCTGGACAGCCCAGGTGCCAGCCCCGTCCTGGCCTCCGCCGGTCAGACTGGAGACGGCGGCCTGGGCACCAGCAGCCCCGGGGCAGCACGGCCAGTGGCAGGAGAAGCCTGCGCCGCGGGCGGGGGAGAGCCACCCCTGGGTGGGGGCTGCGGCGGCCAGCGGGACGCGCCAAGCCAGCCCGCCAGCAGCGGACACGTCGGGCCTCGGCGGGCGCCCAGACACACCGAGGAGGCCCCGCCGGCCCGTCCCGAAGGCGTGCCGGCCCCCAGCACGCGGGCAGCAGAGCGGCCAGCAGAGGGCGGGGGCTCCGAGGTGCCAGGAGCGCCCGTCACGAGGTCCTGGCCACGCCGGCGGGCTGCGCGCGGGGCCCTGCAGAGACTGACTGCTCCGCCCCGTGGAGGGCGCCGTGCAGGCCAGGAGGGGCCCAGGGCCGGCCGGGAGCGGGCGACGCCACGAGAGCGCCAGGCGGCCGCGGCCCGAGGAAGGGCGCGGGGCTCCCAGCGAGGCTTCCGGCCCAGCAGCCCCGTGGCCGCACAGAGCACATGAGGGGCAGCGGCGGCCAGACAGGCCTGTCCCTCTCCGTCCAGCCCGCTGCCGGGACGTGGGCAGGCTGACCTTGGCCACCCGCCCGCCCGCCCGGGGCAGCTCTGCCCGTGGCGCCCCCACCTGGTCCCAGGGCTCCCGGAGAGGCGGCAGCAGCGGAGCCACACGGCAGCGCCGCCCGGCCTGGCCCTGGCGGCCTCCAACAGCGTCCGGGAGGCCGTCTGCAGCCCCAGCTCCGCCCCGAGGGAGCTGCAAGCAGCCCTAGCACCCCCCGCTGGCCGCGGTCTCCCCCAAAGCCGTCCGGCCATCCCGCCCAGCAGGCTCTCCCTCCTGTGGACGCCCCGAAGGCCGGTGCGCAGCCACCTCGAGCGCCTCGGCCGCCGGCACTCAGGGGCCTTCTGCCGCATCAGGAGGGAGCAGGAGCCGCCTCCTACCTGAGCACCCTTTAGGCCACCAGCTCGGGAGGCCCCGATCCAGATGGCCAGGGGGACTCACCCAAAAGGGGGCACAAATCTGAAAGCAAAGCACACGGCAGCGCCAGACATAGCGCGCAGCAGCCCCCTGCCCCGAGACTGCGGCCGGCCCCGGGGGGCCGGCGTCCCCAAAGGCAAACACAGGACAGGGAGGCTCCCCGCCAGCCGGCAGCTGCGCGTTTCCACTTCCGACAAGGGGGCGGCTGGGAGGCCGGACTGAGCTGTCCCCCACGCCCTGGAGGCCCCGGGACGGACGCTGTGGGCGGCCCGCGGATGTGGCCGAGGGAGGCAGAGAGCCGGCGGCTGTGCCAGCCGCGCAGGCAGCCGCCCCGAAGGCCACCCCACGCAGGCCCACCCGACACAGCTGGCGTCCTCGGCCGTCCAGGCCGGAGCGCGCGGATCCGGGACCTCGAGAGGCGCTCGCTGGGGCACCTGCGTCTCGGTAACGGCGACAGGGCCAGCTCCGACCCGAGGCCTCAGGAGCTGCGGGGTGAGAGCTCGCACATGCGCCGGAGCTGACCCAGGGCACGGTGAGGAGCCAGGGCCTGAGGCCGGCCAGCTGGCCAGCAAACAGCGCCCAGCGCAGCGGGCGGGCGCCAGGTCAGGACAGCCGCGGAGGACCTAGGAGCCCAAGGCCGAGGAGCCCCCACGCAGGGCCCACGCACCAGACCCAGCCCGGGGAGGCCCTGCCCCGCCCCACCCCGCCGCGCCTCCCCCAGGCTGACGCCCGGAGACCCAGCACCCTCGGAACACAGATGCTTTCCACGGTTCCGCGCCCCCGGATCGGGCGGGGTCACAGACAGCCCCGGGCGCGCCGGCCGGAACTCGGCTGAGCGTGAACCAAAACCATGAAACTGGCAACTGCGGGACGAGGCCGCGCTCCCCGCACGCGGAGAGCCGACTTAAAACGAGGCGGCCGTTCGCCCCCGACTGCCCGCAGTGGCCGCCCGGGCGCCGCGGCCGTCACCAGGAGACCAGCAAGCTTTCAACCCGCCGGCCTGGGCGCACCAGAACAAAGGCGGGCGAAGCCGGCGAGGACGCGGCCGCCACTCGCCTCGCGCTGGAATCCAGACCGGCCCTCGGGCCGAGCAGCGGGAGCACCGGGGTCGCAGGCTTCGCCGCCGCGCCCTGGCTGGCGCTGGGGGCCGTGACCTCCGGAGGCCAGCCTGGCCCGGCGCGGACCCCCGCGCGCGCTGTCAGGGGCGCCGGCAGCCTCCGGCCGGGCCTCCCAGCGCCCCGGGCCCGGCGCGACCCCGGACTGCCGGGCGCGCCGCACAAAGGCCGGGCGGCGCCTCGCGCCGCCCGCCCGCCCCCCGCGCGCCCGCCCCGGGCCCGGCGCGCCCACCTATGCCGTAGGCCTTGGCGCAGAGCCACTGCAGGTTGGCGGCGATCTTGGCCCGCGCCGGGTCGTAGCGGTCCAGGGGCACGATGTCCGCGGCGCCGTCGGGCGGGGCCTCCATCCTCCGCCAGCGCGAGGGCCGCGGCGTCCGCCCTGCGCACGGAGAGCGGCTGCAGCGCGGGGCCCCGAGGCCCAGCCCGACGCCGGGGCCGGGATCCGGGGCCGGGCGGGCCGAGGCCCGGGCGCGAGGCCCCGCGGAGGCCGCCCCCGCCCGGCCGCGCTCGCGCCGGCCTCACCTCAGAGCCGCCGCCGTCGCCGCCGCGCCTGCTGCTGCTGCCGCGCCTGCTGCATGCTGCGGGCCAGGCCCGGGCGCGGGGGGGCGCGGGGTCCGCGGGCCGGGCGGAGCGGCCGAGGGGGCGGCGGCGGCCGAGGGGCGGCCAACGGCGGGAGCGCGCGCACGGCCAGGCCCCGCGCAGGCGCAGTGCGCGCGGGCCGCCGCCCCGCCCCGCGCCGCGCTCGCCCCGCCCCGTCCGCAGGCGCAGTGCGCGCGGGCCGCCGCCCCGCCCCGCGCCAGCCCCGCCCCTCCGCGCTCGCCCCGCCCCCTTCCGCAGGCGCAGTGCGCGCGGGCCCGCCGCCCCGCCCCTTTCCGCGGGCACCGGGCGCGGGGTCGCGCGGCGCGGGCGGGCGGGCGTCCGCGGCGGCTCCCGCACAGCCCTTTGTCTGCACCGGCCTCCTCCCCGCGCCGGTCGTCCCCGGCCAGCCTCCCGCCGCCGCCGCCCGGTCGAGCCCCTCGCCCGGAGACAGTGACCTCGGAAGGCGACAGCCCCGGCAGGCGGCAGCGCGCGGGGCCCGCGACCCCACCCCAGAGCAGCGGGGTCTCCCCGCCCGGGGAGCCGCGCTCGAGCCCAAGGGACAGCGCCTGCCGCGTGCTCAGCGCCAAGGGGACGCCCCCTCCTAGGAGCTGCCGGGGTTGCCGCTCTCGGAGCAGGGGGACGCCCCACCTGGCAGGGGCCCAGATGCGCCCTAGTCTCCCCCCACCCGCCCGGCAGCCCCTGCCCGCACCCCTGCAGCGCCCGGCCTGCCAGGCGAGCCTAGCCAGATGCCAGGCCACCGTCGGGGCAGGTGGGCGGTGGGCGCCTGAGAGCCGCGGCGGTGCCTCACGACGCTCGCAGAGACACCTGGTGGGCGCCACCCGAGGCCGGCTGAGCCACGGCCCTGGCCCCTGCGTCCTGCAGGGTCCGAGGGAAGTGGGAAGACGTGCGCGCATCACAGCGCTGTGAGCCCGGGGCCGGCGGTCATTCAGCAAACACTCCGGCGGGCTCCGCTGCCCAGGAGCAAAAGGCACCAGCCCCTCCTGCTGGCCCCCAGGGCGCCCTGCTCCTGGGCCAGGCGGCCAGCCCAGTGCCACGGGGAGGGAGCTCGCTGGAAGGGGCAGTGAGGGTCTGCGTGAGGGAAACTGAAAGGGACATTCCCGCAAAGCCGGCAGCTGGAGCGGGAGGTGCAGTGCACAGCAGAGGACAGACTCTGCCTCGAGGGCCACAGGAAGCCGCAGCAGACCCAGCAGAGGGAGGGCCACGCTGGCTCCTGGGTGAAGAGATGGTGGGAGCCAGGAAGGAGGCCAGGCTGCCCCCCGCATGGGCTGCCAGTGCCAGAAAAGGTGCCAAAAGTGGCTCCGAGGGCACTGTGTCCACTGGCAATGCTGCCGAGTCTGTTCATTAGTGCTGGCCATTGTTTTTTAAGAAAGTTATTTACTCATGCACACAAGAACAGGGGTGCAGGCCAGAGGTGCAGGGTGAGAAGACTCCCCAGAGACAGAGTGGGGAGCAGAACAGGCAGATGGACTGAAATACATTGCTGAGGGGAGCAGGGGGAGGCAGGAGGGGTCTGCTGCGCCCTGTGGGAAGCTCCCTGGCCGGGGATCGAACTGCAGTGGCTGCCGCTTCCTGGTGCTGAGACTTAACCCCTGCGCTGCCGGGGAGGCCCAGTTCTGGCCAGTTATTAAAAGGCTTCATCAGGAACGTCTGCGTGCAGCACCATGTAGTCTGGGGCTGGCGGTCTTTCTGTCCAGTCCTGTCCTGTCATTCCTGCTCGCTAATCACCTGGCCAGAACCTCCAGCACAGTGTTGAGAAGTAACAGAGGGGACATCTGCTCTCGTTTCTGTTCTTGCAGAAAAAGTACCCAGACCGGCACCAGAGCACACGGCTCAAGGGTGCACGGGGTAGGGGCCCAGATACCATTTCTCAGGTTGTGGGAGCATCCTCCTGCGGTTTGTTGAGTGATTATATCACGCAAGGGTGCTGGAGTTGGCCAAATGTTTGGGGCTTTTATGTGTGTGCCTAGTGAGATGACCACATGGGGTATTTTTTACTCATTCTACAAATGTGGAGTATTACAGTGATTGATTCTTGAATATTGAACTGATCGTGCATTCCTGGGATAAATCCCACTTGACCGTAGTGTGTAAATTATTTTTCCAGTGTGGCAGATCATTTGACTTCCAAGTTTTACTGCAGTGTAATCAACACATAACATCATATGACCGTAAGTCCTATGTCATGGTGATTTAGTACATTTACATCGTGAAGTGACTACCACAGCCAAGCCAGTTTACATGTCTGTCAGCCCCATTGCCGCGTGCGAGTTAAGTACATTTAAGATCTATTCTTTTAGCAACTTTTAGGGTTTTGAGGTTTAGCGACTTTTCAAGGTTTATTTATTTATGCATGTAAAAATTGGGGTGCAGGCCAGAGGTGGGGGGGTGAGAGGACTCACCAGAGGCAGAGTGGGGAGCAGAACAGGCAGATCCACTGAAATACACTGCTGAGGGGAGCAGTGGGGAGACAGGAGAGGTCTCCTGCGCCCTGTGGGAAGCTCCCTGGCCGGGGATCGAACTCGTGCCGCAGTGGCTGCCAATGGCTTCACAGTTCTGAGAATTAACCCCTGCCCCTTAACCAGGAAGGCCCAACACAATACTGCTGACTACAGCCACCATTACATCCCCAAAGCAGGAAATCTGTACCTGTTGACCAAGATGTCCCCCTTTCCCCAGCCCCCAGCCCCTACCAGTCACCAGTCTAGGTGTGGTAGATTCCACACCCAAGCGAGGTCACACAGTGTTTATCTGTCTTTTTTTTTAAGATTTATTTATTTATACATACAAGCTGGGGCACAGGCCAGAGGCGTGGGGCGGCGAGAGGGTTCACCAGAGACAGAGCGGGGAGCAGAACAGGCAGGTCAGAAACACACTGCTGAGGGGAGCAGCGGGCGAGGCAGGAGAGGTCTGCCACGCCATGTGGGATCCTCCCCTGGCCGGGCACTGAACTCGCATCGCCGCTGCCGACAGCTCCACAGCGCAGCGCCCAACCGCTGCGCCACCGGGGAGGCCCCGGTGTTTGTCTTTCTGTCCGATCTCACCAGCACAACGCCCCCGGGCTCGCCATTTTGTCACAGACGTGAGGGGTCCCTTTCGTCGCTCTACTCAGGTAGCTCATCGCACACCCGTTGTCCAGCCGTCCACGGGGTGGGGTGACGAGGGGCTGTTTCCTGGGCTGGCTGCCGTGAACACGGCGCTGACCGCTCTTCATGCGGCTGGCCCGTGTCCTTGGGGAGCTACCGGAAGTGGGGGTGAGGCCCACACGACAGTTCCTTTTTGGTTTTGAAAAACCGCCACGCTGTTTTCCACGGTAGCTGCACCGATTCTGCTGCCAGTAATAGTGCCCGAGGGGCCCTTTTCCTTCGCCGCCAGCCGTCCTCAGAGGCGCTGGTTAGGGCCTGCGTGTCCGGGTGACGGTCACACCAGCACCTTTGCACACACCTGTGGCACTGGCTGTCTCTTCGGGATATGTCTCTTCAGATCCTTTGCTTATAATAAATAAGCAAATAATCCAATTGGATCATGTGTAGTTGGCTACAGGATTCTACCAGTTCCTTGTATTTTTTGGATATTAACCCTGCGTGAGGTGTCGGGTTTGCAGTATCCCCCCAGCCGTGGGTGGGTTTCTCATTTTCTTGCTTGTTTCTTTTTGCTTGTACGTTTAGTGTCATCTCCCAAAAAATCACTGCCACCACCGATGCTAGAAATCATCCCCCGTGTTTTCTTCTAGGAGTTTTATGTTTCCAGTTTCTACATTTAGGTTTTTAGTCCATTTGAGCATATTTTTGTGAGTGGTATAAGGCAGGGGCCCCTTCTTTCAGAGAATATCCAGGCTTCCCAGCACCATTTATTGAAGACACTCTCCCCTGCCCCGTTGTGTATCCTGGACTCCCTCGTCGAGTCGTGGTTGACCTCGGGCTTCACTGCGGCTCTCCATTCTCCTTCGTTATCCCAGTGCCCGTTCCCATGTCAGCACCACGCTGGTAGTGACATACGTGTGATTTGAAATGGGCAAGTGGAATGACGTTGCCTTTGCTCCTCTGCAGCTGCTTTGAGTACACACCATCTTGTGCGATTCCATGTGGCTATTAGGATTATTTTTTCTCTTTTTGTGAAAATGCCATTGGAATTTTATGGTGATTTTGTTGAATTTACAGATGACTTTGAATAGTATGAACATTTTCAAAAATATTTATTTATTTATGCATACAAAACTGGGGTGCAGGCCAGAGGTGTGGGGGTGAGAGGAGTCACCAGAGACAGAGTGGGGAGCAGAACAGGCAGATCCACTGAAATCCACCACTGAGGGGAGCAGCAGGGAGACAGGAGAGGTCTGCTGCACCCTGCGGGTCAGCTCCCTGACCAGGGATGGACTCAGGTCCAGGGGCTGGCGGTAGCTTCATAGGGTTGAGACTTAACCCCTGCACCACCAGAGGCCCCACTCTTTTGATGGGAGAGCCAATTCCACTTATGTTCGCGATAAGTCATTGATAGGTAAGGTGATCTTCTTGTTCATTGTTTCCTGTTTTGTATTTCTTTGTTCCTTTGTTCTTCTCTTGCTATCTTCCTTTGTGGGTTTTTGGCTTTTTTGTAGTGGTAGGCGCTGGCTTTCTTGTTCTCCCTCATGTATACGTAACAGCCTATTTTAAGCTGACAACCTACCTTACATACAAAAGCTCTACAATTTTACTTCTCCCCCTATATTTTATGCTACTGATGACCCACTTTACATCTTTTTATACTGTGCATCCATAAATACCCATTATGGTATGGTAGCTTCACAGCTTAACACTGGTGCCTGGTAACTGTTACACTGTCTAGCACAAAAGTTTGACACCAGCAGACCTCTCCTGCCTCGCCCGCTGCTCCCCTCAGCAGTGTATTTCCGCCGATCTGCCTGTGCTGCTCCCCACTCTGTCTCTGGTGAACCCTCTCGCCGCCCCTCGCCTCTGGCCTGCACCCCCCAGCCTGTATGCGTAAGTAAATAAATCTTTTTAAAAAAAGTTACTATGTACCCGTTACACACAGCATTAAGGCCTTCTGATTCTGACTACACACTCACCTTTCACACAGGGCAGTTTCACACTTTCATAGGTTTTCATGTTGTTACTTAGTGCCTTTCATTTCACCTGAAAGTCTGCAGCAATTTCTGAAAGGCAGGACTAGTAGCGATGAACACTCTCATTGCTGTTTGTGAAAGACGGTCTTCATCTAGCCTTTATTCTGAAGGCCCATTTTGCTTAGTGTTCTTGGTTGGCGGGTTTTTCCTTTTAGCATTTCAAATGAATCACCCCACCTCTTCCTGGCCCACAAGTTTTCTGCAGAGAAATCCATAGCTTTATAGGGGTTTCCTTATGTATGACAAATCATTTTCTTTTTGCCACTTTCAAACTTCGTCCTGCCACTGACTTCTAACATTTCAATGAGAGTATGTTTCAGGGTCACCTTCCTTGAGATGATCTTTCGTAGGGGTCTTCGAGCTTCCAGGATCTGGATGTCTACACAGATCCCAAGACTTGGTAGATTTTCAGCTACTAGTGCTTTGTACAATCAAAAAACAATTAAAAGCGGGCCTCCCTGGTGGCGCAGCGGTTAAGCACTGCGCTGTGGAGCTGTCGGCAGCGGCGATGCGAGTTCGAAGCCCGGCCGGGGAGAATCCCACATGGCGCGGCAGACCTCTCCTGCCTCACCCGCTGCTCCCCTCAGCAGTGTGTTTCTGATCTGCCTGTTCTGCTCCCCACTCTGTCTCTGGTGAACCCTCTCGCCGCCCCACACCCCTGGCCTGTACCCCAGCTTGTATGTATAAATAAATTAATCTTAAAAAAAAAAAATTAAAAGCACATGACCGCCTGCTTGGGCTACGGGCTGGACCCAGTCAGGGCTCCCCCCCGGGAATGTGCGTCAGAGCCTTGCTCTCTGGAATGAGCTTCCCCAGAAGCTGCTCCGAGGACAAAGCCTTGAGAAAACGCGTGTGCGTGGCGTGCTGTTGAGCGCAGCTGCACTGCATACGTGGCTGCCACCGCGGAACCCCTATGGGAACTTCTGGGGTCTGGCAGGGTGTGCCGCACACCACTCCTCTGTGACTGTCCAAGTCTCAGGTTCCCTCGACTATTTTTTTTTTAAGATTTATTTATTTATACATACAAGCTGGGGTACAGGCCAGAGGTGTGAGGTGGCGAGAGGGTTCACCAGAGACAGAGCGGGGAGCAGAACAGGCAGATCAGAAATGCACTGCTGAGGGGAGCAGCGGCGAGGCAGGAGGGGTCTGCCGCGCCATGTGGGATTCTCCCTGGCCGGGCGTCGAACTCGCATCGCTGCTGCCGACAGCTCCACAGCGCAGCGCTTAACCGCTGCGCCACCAGGGAGGCCTCCCTCAACTATTAAAGCTGCCACCTACCAGGATGGGAGGGTCTGCCTCGCTCTTCACTCTCTCCCTGCCCCGTCTGGGGTCGGTGTCGGGACCACTCAGCTGCGCCCACCTGCCTGTTTGTCTCTCTCCTCCTTCGGGGACTCCCACGATGCACGTTTGCTGTTTTGATGGCGTCTCCTGATCCGCGTAGCCGTTTTCACCCTTTTTCCTGTTTGCTCCTGTAACTGCTCAGCACGAACGACCTAGTTTTGAATCTGCTGACTCCTCTGCAGGATTGACTGTTGCCGAAGCTCCCTGTTGCGTTCTTCTGTTCTGTCCTCGTGTTCTTCAGTCCCAAGATTTCTGTTCCACTCCCTTTTTTGGTTTCTATTTCCTTTTTAAATTTCTCCTTTCGCCCATGCGTTCTTTCCCTGGTTTCACTGAGTGGTCTGTGCTCTCTTGCGTTTCACTTTCTTTAGGATGATTACTTTGAATCCTGTTAGGCGATCGTTCTCTGGGATCAGTCACTGGGGTTTTGTAGGTTTTCTTTGGTGGTGCCTTATTTGCCTGTTTCTTGTGATCTGTGTAAACTTACACTGGCATCTCTGCATGTGAAGGAGCAGACACCCCTTCCAGTCTTCCTGGGGTCACTGGATTAGTTCTGGGGTGCTGTTGTGCTGGGATGGAGTAGCCACTGCTGGCTCTGCAGTGAGGTCAGTGGTTGGTGGGCTTTCAAGGGCTGGGACAGGTGTGGATCCCTGGTCTCTGGGCGACGGGACTGCCCCTTGGGCCTTGGGCGACAGGAGGGCGCCAAGATACAGGTTCCCTCGAGGCTCTGCTGTTGAGTCTTGAGATGGGGGCCTGTTGCTGGGTGCACAGACAGGCGTGGGTCCCGCCAGCTCACTGGAGGGGTGCCCTGGGTGGGCGGGGCGAACCCGGGTCCACGGTGGGGAAGGGCTGGAGTCTGGGGCCGCTGCCCGTCCACAGGCGACATGGAGGCCTGCAGACTGGTTTGGGAGGCGCGGGTGGTTTGCCCCCAGCTGGCCCTACTACTCCCCAAGGCACTGGGCCCACGGGTGGGTGCCTGCGTCTGTCCAGAGGGTGTGGGGTCACCCATCCGGCCACGCCGCAGGCCCCGCTCACCACGTGTCATCCTTTATGTGCCCCCGAGCCCGCGTCCTCGTGTTGCCCGGGCAAGTGGTCTGTGGTTTTCCCTTCTCGGTCTCTCCGGTGAGGTGTCAGGATGAGGCTGGCCTTATAACAGGACTTTCCGGAAAGTTCGTGAAACACTGGCACGCAATCCCCAGGAGCTGGGCAGAGCTCAGCACCGCGGCCGCCCTGGCTGGGCTTTTCTTGGGGGAGCGTCTGCTCCGATTCAGCCTCCCCCCAACCCAGGTTCCGCCCGCTGCCGCTCCTGCTCCAGGAACGCGGCCCCCCGCCAGCCGAGTCCGCCCTAGGAGCGCCAAGGGCCGCCGAGCCCCCTCCCAAGATGGCCAGCAGGGCGGGGCGGGGGATGGGGGGGCGGCGGGGCTTGGGACTTTCAGCGGCGGGGAAGCCTGGCGGATGTCTCGGGTGCCTACTCGGGGTGGCCCAGGCATGGAGCTGGACTCTGCAGGAAGCGAGGCTGAAGGCGGGGCCATGGGGCGCCTGCAGCCTGGAGGGCGAAAGGGGTGCAGACCCGGCCGCAGTAGGGTCAGGCGCCAGCGGGGGAACGACCCCCTTCCCTGCCGCACGTCTGCCTGGATTTGCCTCCCTTAAGAGACGGAGGGGAAGGGGCTTGCACAGGCCTGCTGGGACCCCCGCCCGGCTCCAGCACAGCCCCGAGGCGCGGCGCCGGGTCAGGGAGACAGGCCGCAGCCTGGCAGCGTGGGGCAGCCTGGCCTCGCTCTGAATCAGATCGAAATAGGACTTCCCCTTGGGACAGAGGGATTCCTGGGGTGGGGTGAAGCAAGTCACCCCATGACAGCAGCCATTTCTGGCGCTGCCCTGCCCCCAGCAAGAAGTGACCTTCACCTCCTTGGGGGGTGTGGCCCCACTGGGGGTGCAGGCTAGAGGGGCTGCGTCAGGCCCAGGCCACTGGGCAGGCACCGGCCGCGCGTCCACTCTGTGCCTGGCAGCACGTGCCCCCAGGCCTGGGCAGCTGTCTGTCCTGCCTGCCCACACGCCCCGCATGGCCTCAGGCCGCGGCCTGGCAGTGGCCGGTGTGACGGCTGCACACACGTATCCGGACCAGCAGTGCCCCGCGGCCCCCGTCCCCACAAAGCCCTGGCTTCCTTCGGGAGGGCGTGGGCAGCCTTGCAGCACCCGGAGTGGTGGCCGTCCTGTCCGGTCCAAAGGGGGGACGCCCCCCACCACCGGGGGGAGACCTGGCCCGCGGCCGTGGGTCTCCTGCAGGGGACCCGGGGGCCCGCCCACCCTCCCCCGTGGAGAGGCTCCTGCTCCCGGCACGCCCCACCCCCGCCCTGCCCCGAGCCCCGGCGGACAGGGCAGCTGCCACGTGAATGGGTGTTCTCCAGGCTGTGGGGCAGACCCCCCCGAGGCCGGGGCCTCCCCACCACGGGCTCCCGCCTGCACCTCGGCCCCACCGGGCGGCCGGCCCCGGGGCAGTCTGGCTCTGAGGTGCTGCTCTGTCCGGTCTGGGGGACACAGCCCAAGCGGAGCGGCCGCCCCGACCGCGATGGCGCCCCAGCAGAGGCCGGCCCACCCGCACCCCGGGCAGGGCCCAAGTGCCAGAGCCCACCCAGGCGCGCCCACGGGCTGCGCTTGCTCTCCCAAGCCCGGGCCTCACGCCGCCGACCTGCCCCCGCCTCAGAGGTCCGCGGTCTGGGGGCGCTGTCAGAATTTGGTGGGCGCCAGGGGCCTGACGGCGCACGAGCCCCTCGAGAGCGGCCTTGCCTCTCCCGCAACCCGCGGCACCCCCGGCGAGCTGCCCACCCTCCCTTGGGCCCCGCTCTCCTCCTGGTCGCGCTGCTGGCCCCTGTGGACGGGGCACCCAGAGCCGCTGGCGGCCAAGTGCCCCGTCCTCACCCCCACACCCCACCCTGCACCCCACGCAGATGGGGGCTGCCTGGGCTGCGAGCGGACGCCGCCTCCCCCCCGATTGGGAGAGGGCGACAAACAGGGGGGTCTGGTGGGGACGCCTCGGTGCAGATGGGGCTGCTTATCAGGCGGGGACATCCACCCCGAGGTCAGCACCTCCGGACACACCGGCCACCCCCAGTGACCCCGTGCGCCGGCCTAGGGGCAGGTGAGGCGGAGCCGCCAGTGCACCGGCAGCCCCAGCTCCCTGGAGGCGACACTCAGAGGGTTCGCCCTGGGGGACGCAGCTCCCCTCAAACAGCCAGACGCTCCGCAGGGCCACAGCGGGAGCCCTGGCTCGGCAGACCGGCCAGGAGCCGCTTCCGCAGTCGGCAGATGGCAGGCGCGGGCCGGCGAGGGAGGGGGCAGCGCGGTCGCAGATGGGCAGCTCTGGCCAGCCCCCAGACTGCGGACCTTTGAGGTCAGGCACCTCCGGGCCGGGGGAGGGGCGTGTGGGTCAGGGAGAGCTGCAAGGCACGGGGGGGGGGGCAGCGCCCCCTGGGACAGAGCGGAGGGTGTCAGCGTGAGGACCCCGAACTGCTGCTCTAGGGCAGCCGCACTACAGGGACCCCAGGGGCAGCTGGCCAGTGGACAGGCCCGCGCACTTTGCAGAACCAGCTGCCCGGGGAAACATTCCGGCCGAGGGGCTCCTGAAGGCTGCACCCGCCTTCAGGAGCACCTCGGGCTGCGTCCCTTCCCAGGCCCCCCGCTGGTGCCGGTCACGCGTCACCGAGAGGGTGGGGGGCACCCAGCCTTCCCCCGTCCCAGGAGACTCTGGGTAGAGGCAGCGACCCCCTTTCACCGCAGTAACTCACGGCCCACCCGCAAGCCAGGCCCCGCACGGCCAAGCCCCTCCAGGCAGACCCTCAGCCCACCTGTCCGCAGGGCCGCAGGGCGTCCGGGGTGCTGGCCGGGGTGGCCGACCTCGCTGCGGGTTCCCCCCGGGGCAGCAGGCAGCCCCCAGTGCTAGGGCGGGCGTGCCGGCCGGTTCTCCCCAGCAGTGCACCGCGAGGGGTGCGGGCGCCCCGACGTGGACTCGCAGCCCCCCTTCCGCAGGACAGTCCGCGTCAGATCACCAGGCCCCCAGCCCGACCTGGGCTGCACCCCAGGAGCGGCAGGGTCAGGCTGGGGTGCACCCCGCCCCGGCCCCTTCCACAGCAGTCGGGGACCCCTCCCGGCCGTCCTCACGGTCTCTTCTGCCCCTGCTGTGTGCCCCGGGACACGCGGGGGCCTACCAGTCCCCGGCCCGCCCCTGCGGGCCCCTCACGCGCGTCCTCGGCCACCCTGGCCCAGACGGTGGGGGCACCAGGCTGGGCACGGTCACCGGCGCCCATCAGCCCCGGGGGCGCCGAGGGCCCAGCCCATAGGCGCCGGGCAGGCAGGGCAGCCCCGCCCAACCGGCCATGGACGCTCGGCCCTTCCAGCAGCGTCCCCCCCCCCCGCCCCCCGCCCACGGCCCTTCTCGTGCCACAGGCCCTCCCTGGTGTCCCGGCCGGCCGGCCCGGGGCCAGAAGCCCAGTGTGGGGCCGGAGGCCATGGGCCCGAGTGGGCAGGCCGAGGACCCTCCTCGCCCGGGCTGACCCCCCCAGCCTCTGGAGGGCCCGGGAGGTGCAGGGAGGGAGCTGCCAAGTCAGGGTGGTGCCAGCAGGGCCAGCAGGGAGGGTGGCAAGGGAGCTCCCGGGGGCCCCCGAGTCCGCACGCCCCGAGGAGCAGGGCCTCCCCGGGTGCTGTCGCCCCCACATGAGCCCCGGGACTGGCCGCAGGGCAGGGCGGCGCTTCCCCCCAGCGAGGGCCTCAGCCGGTGTCAGGACGCGGGCGGCTCCATGGACCGTCTGGAGGGGTGCCGGGCTGAGGTGCTGAGCGCCAGGGGCCCCGAGGGGCCGGGCCACCCCGCACAGCAGGCGGCCGCTGCCGCGCCCCGGCTCCCCGACCGGGGACACCAGGCGAGGGCCGGCCGAGGGGGTGCTGGCCACCCCCTGGGGTGCACCCTGGTCACGGGTGTGGGGAGCAGGCAGCCGGGGTCACGCTGCCTCAAATGTGCCGGAAACGAACCCCACCCTGGACCAGACATCCTCGTGGCCTCAGGAGCTGGCGCGGTGGCCTCAGGGCTGCAGGGACCTGCCCTCGGCTGCCCCGACCCTCCCTGTGGGCGCTGGACCAGGCAGCCCCGGGCGATGTGTCCCCGGCCCGTTGTTCTCTCCCCGGGGCTGCCGAGGGGCGCGGGCAGGGACGGCATCGCCGGGCAGGGGCAGCTCGTTTATTAGGACGCTGGAGGCTCGCGCCGGACAGCAGTTTGCGCCCCCGCCGGGCGCGGGGCTCCCCACCAGGCAGTCTCGGGAGCCCCGGGACATGCTGGCCCCGGAGCTGGAGGCCCGAGCCGGCACAGCCCGACCCCGCGCGGTGCCTACGAGCGGTTCAGGGTCTGGAAGAGCCGGGAGATCTGCAGCATGACGGGGCCGGTCTCGGGGTCGTTCATCCACTGGGTGCTGTTGAGGGGGTTCTCCAGCATGTCCTCAAAGGCTGCGGGGAGACGCCACGGTGAGGGCGCCGCCTGGAGCCGCTGGGACGGGGACCGGGGCCAGGCCCAGCAGCCCTGACGCCGACGGCCAGAGCAGCCTCCGGAGACGGAGCCGCGGCCACATCTGCCCGGCCCGGACCCTCCCGGCGGCGGCCAGCGCTCCCCACCAGCGCAGAATGCCGGAACCCGGCCGGCCCCGCCTCTGGAAGCCACCCCCGCGCACACCCGGAGAGCCGGCGCTGCACGGGGGCGGGCAGTGCCCGGGTCCCTCCCGGGCTGCCGGTGAGTCGGGGGACAGCAGCAGGGGCTGCCTGCGGACAGCCCCCAAGAGCCGTTCCGCACGCGCATGGAAGGCCACCGAACCCGGGGCGCCCAGGACCCCCGGACGGGCGGGCGCGGGGTGCAGGCGGCGCAGCCAGGACGGCCGTCCGGGGTCAGAAGCCACGTCCTCTGCGGCGGCCCCGGGGCACGTACCCAGGAGCGTCTTGGGGTTGGTCAGGCCCAGCTGCACCACGGGGCTGTCCAGGATGGCTTGGAAGAGCGGGCTCTCGGGGTCGATGCCCTTGTCCAGCTCCTCGGGGGAGGGCTTCCGGTCCCCCAGCAGCCACTCGCACTGCAGACCGGAGCCGCGTGAGCCCGCCCCGCCCCGCCTGGCGCCCCACTCGGCACAGCCCCAGCAGGCCCCGGGGTGCCAGGTGAGGGCGGCTTCCCGCCCCCTGCGTGTGCGCGTCCTGCGTGCACCACGTGCCCACATGCGTGCCGCGCCTGCGTGTACACGCCGTGTGCACGTGCCCAGCACGGCCGCCGCAGCGCCGGGAGAAGAGCAGACACGGAGCCGCGCTCTGTTCCGGGCCCCCCAGGAGCGCCCTCACGGGGACAGGCCCCCGCGCTGCCCCTGCCGGGCAGCTCCAGCACAGGGGCCTGGACACCCGCCGGGGGAGGCCGCTGTGAGAAGCGGGGCCGGCCTCGCAGGGACCCGCCCGCCCGCCGCACTCACGGCCGCGCTCTGCTGGTTGTTGCTGACCCGGAGCGCGTCCATCACCTCCTTCTCGCCGAAGCCCATCTCCATCAGCGAGATGACGGCCTGCGGGAGCCGAGAGCCTGAGCGCGCCGTCCCCACGCGCCAGCGGGGGAGCCCCACGGCCTCTGCTGGGGGCCGGGAGCCGGGCGCTGCACCCCTGGTGCCCCCGGGCCGAGCGGCAGCGGCCTGCGGGGAGGGGCTCCTCGGGACCCGTCTGTAAAACGACGACACCGAAGACAAGCGCGGAGCGCTCGCGCCAGGGGACGGAGGCCGAGGGCAGCAGGCGCTGGCCCTCCCGGGGACGCCCACCCAGGCGGGGCCGCTCGGGGCTTCGGGGAGCCCGCTGCACACAGACTGAGACGCGACCCCGGCTCCCAGGGCTCGTCGGGGTCTCGAGCACCACGGTGGCTCCGCGGGCCCCAGCACCCCTCCAGCCGGCTGAGCCCTCGGCCGGGACCCCACCCAGGCACTGGCCCGAGAACTGGGGCCTGGTCCCGGCGGCCACTTGCTCCGAATCACCCCCAGGGCCGGGCAGCAGGACGAGGGCTGAGCCCCAAGCAGAAGACGCTGCCGGCTGGGGAAGGGGGCTCCAGGAGGCTGGGGCACAGGGAGCCAGTGCCCCGGGCACCCCGCTGGGGGCACCCGAGACGGGGACAGGAGCCTGCCCCGGGCTCTCCAGGAAACAGATGTGCCGACCTGCCGCGGGGACCCCAGGCCAGGGCCCGAGGGGCACCGCCCCAGCCCGCCATCCGGCCTCCGTGCCACGTACCCGAGCATCTGCCCGGAACTCCCTTTTCCTCCGGATCTTCTTGAAGATCTCTGTCAGCTCGTCTCTGGCCTCCTCGTCTCCCTCGCTTGTCCCAGCGCCGGCCTCAGAGGCGGCCGCGGCCCCGGCCCCGGCCCCGGCCCCGGCCCCAGCTGTCCCCGGTGGGGCTTGCCCGGGCAGCGGTGCGTCGATGGCGGGGTCCTCCGCGTGCTCGATCAGCCACTCCATGGCCTGGGGCACCGACATGCTGGAAGTAGCCAGACCCTTAGCCCCCGCCGCGGCCAGCGCCTCCCGCCCCGTGGCCGCCCGTGGCTGCCGCTGGAGCTCCGGCCTCGCCCCCCTGCCCCGGCCGGACACCCGCCTAGGGACCGTGGGTGCCACACGGAGGCACAGGAGCGGGCCCAGAGCAGGAGCAGCCGGCCCAGCCCACGGTCGACAGCTGGAGCCTCAGCCCTGAGCGAGCGCAGAGCGAGGGGCGCCTGGAACCAGCGAGGCCAGCAGCCCCCACGCCCGGCCCGGCCCGCCACGTACTGGTTCAGCCGCAGGGCCTTCGCGGCCCGGCTCTCGGGGAAGCCCATCTCCGTGAGCTGCCGCAGAGCCGCCTCGTCCACGCGTTCGTCCTCGTCCTCGTCCAGCATGGCTGCCGCGAGAGGGGCGCGTGAGGCCGGCGGCCAGGGCAGCTCCCAGCACCTCTGGCCCAAGCGCCCGGCACCGCGGCGATTCCTGGGGCCCCCGGCGAGGCCCGGACAGCAGGCGGCGCAGACGCAGCCAGGAGGCGCCGCCTCGCTCACCGTTCGCCTTCCTGAACAGCTCGACGGCGTCGGGGTTCAGCGCCAGCAGCTTCTGAGCCACCTCGATGAGCGACACCAGGATCTTCCGGAGCTCCGTCTGGAACTGCGGGCGCGGGGGCTGTTTCTCGGGAGGCCCGCCCGGGGCACCGAGCGCCCGCACCGGACGGCGGGCAGGCCCGGGGCGCACACAGCCTCCCGCCAGCGGTGGGGGCCAGCCCCTGGCCAGTGGCGCTCAACAGGCCACCTGGATGAGAGTGACCGGCTCGGGGCCCCGCCCACCACCCCCACCTGGATGCGCTGGGCTCGGCTGCCCCCTCCCACAAGCAGCCGGCCCCGCGAGCCCTCACAGCAGGCCGCACACGTGGCCGCAGAGGCCGAGGCCCCAGCAGCACAGAACTTTCCAGAGAGCTGAGGTCTGCCGGAACACGGTGGGCTCTGCGGGGCTCCTGGGACGCGCCCCCCGCCCAGGCCGCGGGCTCTGACGACAGCCCCCGGCCCGCTGCAGGAGCCAGACTCTGCCTGCGGGTCTCTGGAGCACGGGGAGAGGCCACCCCCTCCGCCCTGCCTCGGAGCCTTTCCAGACCTGCCCCTCTGAGGACTTCGGCCTCAGAGACCTGCCGCCGCAGCACCCGAGGCCACCACCCCGCCCCCCGGCGCCCCAAGCGCACTCACGTCCCTCATGCTGGTCTGGACCACGGCCCGGTCCGTGTCGCGGGAGGCCAGGCCGGCGGTGGCCCGCAGTATGGCCTCTCTATCTGGGGCCTTCTGGTCTTGCTTCTTCTGCAGAGGAGTGAGAGCCGGGCATCGGGGGTGGATGGAGAGGAGGTTGCGGGGCCAGGACAACGGCGCTTCAGCTGAGAACGGCGCCAGAACCTTCGACCCAGAGGCCCCGGAGGCCGGGCCCGCTCAGGCCCGACAGGGCCCGCCCGCCCCGCCCCACTGGGAGCCCCAGCCCGGAGGCATCGGGAGTCCAGGCCCCGGCTCAGCAGCGGCGCGGCCGGCCTTCCGCGGGAGCCGGGACTACACGGGGAGATGGGGCTGAGGCGGCTGAGTGCGGGGCGCGAGGGCAGCCCCTGAGAGAGAGAACCCCAAGACAAAAACTGGAAAAACAGAGCAGACCAGGCAGACAGCGCGTGCACCAGCCGTGAGCGCGCCGGGAGGCGGGTCAGACGCGCCGCCGCAGGTGGAAGAGCCTCCCCGCAGAGCCAGGTCCGAGTCCCCCAGACAGCAGCACCTGGCGACGGAGCCCACAGAAAAGCGGGGCCGCCCTGGGTGCCGGGGGTCGGTCTCAGCTATCACCGCCACGGCCTGAGTCCAGCCCGGCCGGGGAGCTTCCCGCAGAGCGCAGCAGACCTGCTGGCAGCTCTGCCTCTGGGGAGTCCTCTCACCCCCACCTCTGACCTGCACCCCAGCTCTCAAGTGCAGAGAAGCCCAAGGCGAGCTCAGAAAGCCACCGGAGAGCCCCGGGAGCGCCCCCAGGACGAAAGCGCAGCCTCCAAGCCGGGAAGGTCCAGCCCACCCTGCCAGGAGGGGTCCATGGGCGTCGGCCGCTCCCGGGCTGGAGGGCGACGCCAGCGCCAGCCCACCGGGGCCCACAGCGTCCTGCGGTGGGTGAGCAGTGGACCCCCGGGCCACGTCGCACCCAGGGCCCGAGGCGGCGGCCTGACCGCGGGCGGCTCTTTCTGGCCCGCGGGGTGGGGCCCGCCTCCTTGCGGGGACTCCAGAACGCAGACGCGTGAGAGACCGCGCACAGCCCCAGCCGCGGCCAACCGCCCAGAGCCGCTATCCCCGCGCAGCCTCAGTGCAGCCTCGTGCGCAATGCGACATGTGGGGGCCGGGCACAGTCTGGGACCCGGGCCGGGTTTTGGAAAAGCCGGTGGCGAGCCTCGGATGCGGGCACACGCGGGCACAGCAGCAGCCTGGGGCGCCCTCCGGCAGGGGCCGCCTCGCTCGGGGCTGGGCCCGGGGAAGCCCAGACGTGCTCTCGGGGCCTGGCCCAGGCGGCGCTGCAGACCCCGCTCTCGCGAGACAGACCCACGCGCTGCTCTCGGCAGGGCCAGCTGAGGGCGCGGGGAGCGGGGAGGCCTGGACGCCGGGGCGCGTCACTCCGCTCACGGGGGGCCCCGCGCAGGTGCGGACAGCGGCGGGAGCAGCCTCGCTATCGCCCCAGGAGGGCAGGCGCCCCGCCTGCGGCCGGGCCAGATCTGCCCGGGGGTGGGACGGGGCACACCTGCCAGCTGGGCCAGGGGTGGCCACAGATAAGGGCAACCAAGCCCCGGCGCTGCTCCTGGGCGCTGTTCCCGGAGAACACCCTAAAATAGCCCTTCCCGCCAGGCCCAGGCCCCTGAGCACCTCCCCTGCGCCTCAGGGCCCCGCCCTAGGGGAAGACGACGCCCGGGGGCCAGGCCCACTCTGGACGCGGGGTCCACAGCGTCCTCCAGGGGAGCTCTGCCCCTCTTCTGCAGGGAGTGGGGGGGCCCGGGTGGCCAGCCTGTGAAGGGGCCAGACGCGACCAGAGCCTGGCCTGTTGGGTCAGCGGGCGCCCAGCCAGACGACCGGACAAGCGGGTCCCCGGTCCGCAGACGACACGTGACACCCCCCTGGGCGGCCTGGGACAGCGGGAGGACACTCACCTTCTCCTCCGCCGAGACATCGGCCATCTTGGGGAGCGGGGCCGGGGCCCGCTTCTTAATCAGCAGCAGGACATCTGGAAAAGAGGGGCCGCTCAACCTGGGCGTCGGCGCAGGTCCAGAACGGCGGGGCGCAGGCCCCAGGGTGGAGGGGAGGCACTGCCGCCCCCCGCGGGCCCTGGCGGGAGGACCCAGCGGGGGCAGCCACGGGGGGGCGCAGAGGACCCGCAGAGGTCCACAGTCTGCGGGGCCAGAGTCGAGCCGCCCTCAGAGCCGAATCCCGGGTGGCCACCCCCACAGCCCCCGCTGAGCCCGCCGGTTGGCGCCCGCCTCACCTCCGTCCTGCACGTTCTCCTCCAGGACCGTCCTGGCCTCGCTCAGCACCCGCTCCGAGGCCGCGTGGATCAGCTTGTGGTGGGCGACGCTTTTGGGGTCTTCCAGGCTCCCGGGAGCACACTGGGGGCGGGTTTCAGAGCGCGGCACATCAGAGCAAACCGCGACACCGTCAGCGCTGAAGCCCAGCCCCGCCCCGCCCAGGAGGCGAGAGCGCTGCCTCCTCTCCTCTGGCCGCGAAGCTCAAGCAGGGGCGCCGAGGCCCCGAGCCAGAGCCCTGCAACCTGCCCGTGACACACGACGCGCCCCCAGAGCCGAGGCTGCGCGGCCGGCACCCCGGGGCGCCCAGGCCAGAGCGGGACAGAGGCCCGGCGGCCTCCTGGGACACACAGCGCCTCACCCATCGGGCCCAGAGCCCGGATCCGGTGGGGGATGCCACGTCCTCACCCACGTGGAGAAGGCTGAGGAGATGGACCCGGCAGAGCGTGCTCCGCGCTGCGCCCCATCACCGGCGCCCCCGCACGTCTGCTCACTCCAGACCCCCGAGGGACCCAGGCAGCCGGCCGCAGAGCGAGGTGCGGCCGCAGAGCGAGGTGCGGCCACAGCGCCCAGGCCCCGGCGGGTGGCGATGACGCAGGGGCCGCCACGCGCCCCCGCGAGCCCTCCGGGATCGCCCCACGCCCAGAGCAGCCGGGCGCCGGCGGAGCAGAGCGGCCGTCCAGCCCCAGTCAGCGTCTCTGCGCCCAGGACAGTGGGGGCCCTGCTCTCCCCAGAAGGTGCGGTGGCGGGTGTGGCGCCGCCGGTCAGTCTGGGGGACTTGACGCCCGCACTGGCCTCAGCGACGGCCCCCCCACCGCCGCCCGAGAGCAGGTGGCCCCACCTCCAGGGTCCCCAGCACGGCCCAGAGCCCGCCCTGCAGGTGCGTCTCCTGGAAGCACCACCTCCCGCCAGAACCCCGCGCCCCAGCAACCCCCTTTGAGAGTCACGAGAACACCCCTCCTCCACAGGGGCGCGTGCCCAGGAGCCCCCGCCACGCCCAGCAGCCCAGGGCCCGCCCCGGCCGCGCAGAGAAGGAGCAGGGGACCCACGCCCGGCCCCCCGTCTGGCCGTCGGTCACTTCGCGTGGGCGCTGGGGGCAGCCCCCTCGTCTGGAAAGTTGCAGAGGGGACAAGGGTGTCAGGACGACGCCCCCACAACGCCCTCGCGGGAGCAGGAGGCTGACAGGGCGGCCGGCGGGGCCAAGCAGCTCCCGCCCGCGGCTTCACACGCGCCCGCGGAGAGCTTCGCGTCCACCTAACCAGCCCTAAGCCTGGCCGGGGACGAGGACGCGCGGCCAGGACCCGGCGCCCCGAGGCCCTCGGACGAGCCCCGCCCGCGCGGGGGGCTGCCCCAGCCCCAGCTGTCCCGCCGGCCGGCCGGGAGGCGCAGGGAGCGGCCCAGCGGCGGCCACCTCGCAGCCGGCCCGGCCAGGCCCCGCCACTCACGTGCAGCGCGGTGCCGCCCACGGTGCTCCCCGCTGCCCTCGGCCGCGCTGCCCGGGGACACGCCGTGACTGGCCGCGCGGAGGCCGCCCCGGGGCCAGCGGCTCGTCCGGGCGGGGCCCCGGGCGGGCGCGCAGTCGGGGCGCCGGGAGGGGCGGGGAGCGCCCCGCGCCGCGAGCGGCCTTACGTGCTTGAGGCAGCGCTCCTTGAGCTGCTCCACCGCCGTGTCCTCCGCCGCCTCCTCCAGCCACTCGGCGCCGTCGGCCGCGCAGATGTGCAGCCGCAGCGCGCGGCCCGCGAAGATCTTCTCCTCCTGCACGAACATCGCGCCGCCCCCGCCGCGCCCGGCCCGCGCCCGCCGCCGCGCCCGTGAAGGTCACCGGGCGGGCGGGGCGGGGCGGGGCCAGGCCGCCGCGCGCTCCCTCGCTGGGCCGCCGCCCCGCCCCGGCCCCGTCGGCCGGCAGCCCGTCCCCGCCGCGGTCTGAGCCGTCGCCTCGCCGCGCCGCGCCGCCGCCGCCGCGCCGGAAGTGCGTGCCCGCGCCCCGCAGCCTGCCGGGAGATGTGGTTCTTCGCGGCCGCCGCGCCGGAAGTGCGTGCCCGCGCCCCGCAGCCTGCCGGGAGACGTAGTTCTCTGGAGGCCGCCGCGCCGGAAGTGCGCGCCTCGCCCCGCAGCCTGCCGGGAGCTGTGGTTCTTAGCGGCCGCCGCGCCGGAAGTGCGCGCATCGCCCCGCAGCCTGCCGGGAGACGTAGTTCTCTGGAGGCCGCCGCGCCGGAAGTGCGCGCCTCGCCCCGCAGCCTGCCGGGAGCTGTAGTTCGCCGGCCGCCTAGCCCGCGCGCGCCCAGTGCGCTCGGGGGCGCCCCTGCAGGCTGCGGAGGGCGCCCGACCCCCGCGGCGAGCCCCGAGCCGGCGCCGCGCCGGAGCAGCGGCCTGGGCTCAGTGAAGTGCGCTGAGCTGGCTCCGCCTGTTTCTGTTCAGGCGGCGGCCGCAGGCGGCGAGTCCCTCAGCGGCCCGAGCCGCCGTGCGCGCCGGGGGCGCCGTGGTCGGCGCGGACTCTCGGGGCTGCGCTCCGCGCGGCCGCCAGGGGGCGGCGGCGAGCCGTGGCCGCGGGGGCGCTCGTTGCGCCGGCTCCGGTGGCTCGGGGACCCCGCGCAGACCAGCCCGCGGGCGGGGCCCGGCTCGAACACCCGCGCCGGGCGTCCCCACCGGCGGGCAGTGGGCTGCGCGCGGCCCCCAGGGGAGACAGCCCCTGCCCGGGGTGCCGCGGACCCCGTCGAGGAGCACGCTCCGAGCCCACCCGCCTGGGCCCGCCGCGCTCCGGGACGCGGCTCGACGGGGCAGCAGGACGGGGCTGGGCGGCGCGTGCGCGGCGGCGGCTGCGGGGAGGGTGCGGTGGGGTGCGCTGCGCGCTCCGCGTGTCCCGCCGCCCTCATGAGGCAGGGCCTGGGGTCCTGGTTCTCGAGCTGACCCCCTGCGCCCCCTAAGCGGCCCCCGCGCTGTGTCGCGAAGCCCCACAAAGGGTCGGGGGAGGCGGGGTTCAGGCACCGGGAGGCGGGGCCTGGGGGCAAACCCCGTGAGTCCCTTGCTGGGGAGGCGGCGGGAGCACGGGGGACCTCAGAGCCTGGGAGGGACCCGCGTCCCCTTCTCCTGGCGGTGTCCCCTCGGGGCGGCGGGCCCAGCGCCCGCCCCACCTCCGCAGCCTGCTCTGGAGCCCTCAGCTACGCATCGCGGAGACCCCATCTCGGGGCGCGTGCTGAGTCTCTGCCCTGTGTTTGGGGGCCCCACTCCACCCAACCGCGACTGGAGGGCAGCGTGGGCACCGCCGTGGGCTGCGCGAGCCGGCTGGGGGCACCAGCTCTCGCGGTCCGAGGGCCCCTACAGGAGGCGTCAGTCCCTTCCCCGAGCAGCCGGAGCGCCCCGAATCCCCCGCTGCTGACCTCACCGACACCGCACCAGCACCTCATGGCCTCGGCTGTTTCCAGGCCCTGGAGCGGGGACCCCCTCCGAGGCCCGAGTGTCCCCCCAGGCTGCTCCCGTCTGCCTGTCTGCAGCCCTCGGCCCCGCCTCGCCTGTGAGGGCCCCCTGCGGGGCTTTGCCCCCCCCCAGCGCCGTTCTCCCCACCCCCCCACCC
>PVIJ01016510.1:0-32449 GCA_004024925.1 Scalopus aquaticus | reverse complement strand
CAGTCCAAAAGGCCCGGCTGAGACCCCCCCCACAGCCTGACGCCCGGGGGCGCGCTTGGCCTTAGGGGCGCCTAGAGGGGTGTTGGCCCAGATGTCACCCCTGGCCACCCCTGCCTCCCAGAGGTTCCTCCCAGCGCCCTCAGCACAACCGGCCCTTCAGCTGGGTGTCACCAAATCGGGGAGAGGCCCCCCCTTCCTGGGCTAGACCATGCCTGACTCTCAGAGCAGGGACCTCAGGACCAAAGACTGGAAGGAGCCCCCCGCCAGGCTGCAGGGGAGCCCCCCCAACACTCGGGAGCTCCCTGTCTCCAGCCGTGTGTTCCCACACCCCGCTGCCTGCTCCCCCCAACCCCCTCCAGCAGCCCAGCCCACACCAGGAGAGAGGCCGGGCGCCCTGCCGAGGCCAGCCTCACCCCTCTGATTGGGGCCCCCCCTTCTGCCCTGACACTTGGAAGGGTCTAGTCCCAGCAGGGAGTCTGTGCCTGAGCCCAGACCTGGGCTTTGCTCTTGTTCCTTTTAACGAAGCGCTTTTGATATGCAGATTCGAGCCGCTGCAGCCCGGAAGGGCTCTATTTAGACTTCCAAGGCTGCTTATTTCCCATCAAGCCATCGTGTTTCCTTCCATTTTCAACCAGAATGGGGTCCTGTTCCTCACATGGACCCACTGGTCCCCCACCTCTGGGGCTGCCCCCTGCTCCCCAAAGCCCAGGACCTGGCCTGGGAGGAGCCAAGGTCCTGAATGCGTCTTCTCCGCTGGAGACGCTCCCCTCGGCCCCTCCCCCGCCCCCTCTCCCCGCCCCCTCCCCTCTGCAGGCCTCCCCCCTGCCCCCCGCAGAGCACCCAGCTGGGGGTCCAGCCCCAGCTCCAGCCAGCCAGGCCTGTGCTCCTGCCCGGCTCCCAGCGCTGGGTCACACTGAGGCGGGCTCAGCAAAGTGGACACCACCATCACGCTGGGCGCGGCGGCCACCCCCAAGCGGCAGCGCCTGCGTGCAGACGAGCGGGCTCCCTCTGCCTGCACCCCACACTGGCGGCCGGGCACGGTCCTGGGTGGGAGGCGCCGTGGGCGCGGGCGCCGGGGCTCGGGCCTGGCCGGCCTGACAGCGTGGGGTGGGCAGGGCCGCCGGCCGCGAGGGCCACACCGCGGACACGCGCCTCGCGCCTACAGTCCCAGCAGATCGATCTCAGAACCGAATGTCAAATAACCCACTTTCAAAATAAATGTCTCTCTTGGACGCTCTGTGTAAATCGAATTTTTATAAATCAAACTGTTGTAAGGCGGGAGGAAGCGCGTCGGGACCCGCCCGCCCTGCACAGGCAGAGAAGCGTGGGAAGGGCCGGGGCGGACGCCCCCAGGGCCAGGCTACCTGAGAGGGCCCTCCAGACCTAGTGCCCAGAGCAGAGCCTGCGGGTGTCTGGACACCAGAAGGGGTGCCGGGGCCTCTGTCCCCTTTGCCTGTCCACCGGGCAGTGATGAGCCCGGTCCTCTGCCCCCTCCCTACCGCGGGCCGGGGGGGGGGGCAGCGCCCCCGGGGGGCCCTCAGCTGGCTCTGCCTGGCACCCAGCTCGTGTGGTGGCGGCGCAGTGAGCCCGGGCCTGTGGGGGGAGCTCCTCCAGCTCTGGAGAGAGGCGCCGCCGGCAGGCTCTGGCTGGGCCTCTGCCCTCCTTGCTGATCCGGCTTGGGCCACGCCCACACATGGCCCTCGGCTCCGCTGGTGCGGTCAGCCAGCCTCAGGGCCCTCGCACACTCTGAACTGCCCGCTCCAGGCCTGGCCTTGCCTCCCGAGGATGGGCAGAGTCCACTCTAGTTACAGGGAGAACGGTGGGCTTGGGGGTGGCAGCCCCCTCGAAAGGCTGCTGGGGGGCTTCAGGGGGCAGAAGGTGGCTGCTGGACATCCAGAGGGACTCAGGGCTCCGGACGCCCCACAGACCCCCTCCCTCGGCCCCTCCCAAGTGGCGACACCCCACTTCTCCCAGCCCCACTCTGGCTTCACGTCTGAGTCAGCCTCTGGCGCCCCATTCCCTGCGAGGTCTGGAGCCGCACGGCTAGGGGCGGTTCTCAGCACCGTCCTGCCGCAGACACAGGAGGGGTGGCCAGCCTGCTTCTGTGTCCGCCTCCATAGCCCCGAGAGCGTCCTTTCTCGGCTCTGTCGCCGAGCTCCTCTGCCCATGGGCCTGGACGCCCTCTTGGCCAGGGTGGTACCCGACGGTGCTGGCCCCCGTGGTGCTGGCCCCACAGAGGCGCCGCTTCCCATGGCGTCCAGCCTGTGGGGCCCCACAGAGCCGGCCGCTTGGGTGGTGGCCCCAGTGGCATGCAGCCCGGCAGCTCCGGGGCAGAAACTCTGCTCCCCTCGGCTGGCCCCGAGGCCCTCCAGCAAGAGTGCCCGCAGGGGTCCCTGACAAGCGTGGGGGCGAGAGCAAGCAGAGGCAGGCAAGTGCCAAGGGCTCCACAGCTAGGACCCTGTTCCAGGGCAATCTCAGGGCTCCCCCCCATTTTGAGGTGTTCAGTCTTGCTTCTCCAGGAACCACCAACGACATCCCTTGCCCAGAGTTCCACCGTCCTCTTGACCGTTTCTCCTGCAGACTTTGAAGTACCTGAATATTCAAGATGCTCTTCCATTGTCAGTCTGGGGGTTATAAATAACTCCTCTGGATTTCATTTGTCTGCATCCTTTCTCCCGGTGTCATTTTTGAAAGAAAATCTAATTTTGCCGTGCTTTCAATCTATCACTTTCTACCAGGAGATTTGTGCTTTTCAAGCCTTCACTGAGAGTCTGTCCACTTCGGGAGATCTCCCAAGTAGCCCCACCATCTTTTCCCCATCAGCTGCATATTTTATAGTGTTTTAAAAATCTGTCTAGAATTTGCTCATGACTACAGCATGCAGCAGACATTTAGCTCCATTTTTCTCCATATTATGGGTCACAGTTGCTTCCTCCCCAACACAATCTATGAGATAACCCGTCTATCCCCACACTGGCATGTGGGGTGCAAATGTGGACGCCCACAGACGGAGGGGGGTTTCCCAATGGGCCAGGTGACAGGACTTACATCTTCAGCGTCTCGCCAGGCCCTGCCCACAGGTCTTTGGTGACCCTCAGGTCCTCCTTGCCCGCCGAAGGCCCAGGCCTCGGTCACGAGCTGTCCCCACAGGCCTGGGGCTGCCACCGCTCCTAGCAGGATATTCCTCCTCTCGTTTCTTTTTCAAAATCAGCTGTTCGTAGGCTTTCATTCTCCCACGTAGATTCTAGAATAAATGTGTTGACTTTATAAAAAAAATATAATTGTGATTGGAATTGCATTAAAGTACTAGTATAAGTTAGGAAAAATGAAGCTTTCTAACGGTAGATAGCCCCATCCTTGGTCAAGCTTTTCCTCTCCATTTATTGAAATTTTATGTCATTTAATTGAGTTTAAATTTTTCTCATAAAAATCATGTGCATTTCTCTTAGAATAATTTTATTTCTTTATAATGATAATTGGTACTTTGAATAAAATCCCCTTTCCTGTTATAATACTAGGTAATTATTTCTGATGTAGAAGAATATTATTCATGCAAGTAAATCCATTTGTAACCTTGTTGAAGTCTCTAAATAATTCTAGTAGCATTTTTATTCTGTGAAGCCAGTAAATGATCATATTGCATAATAATTTATGTTTTGATATGAGTTTATGACATAAATTAGGGCTGAACTTTATCAAATTGTTTTCATGTACGTATTGGCAGAACCTTTGCTCTTTCCCCCTATTTTTATTAATTAATTACTGTGGTGTATTACCTTAGTTTTATGATACTAAGATAAATCCTCTTAACTAAGTTATAACAATCTGACATAGTTTTGCAGTTAGCTAGCTAATGTATGTTTTTGTGTCTAAAGACATATATTTGAGCTTGTTAATCTAGTTATGAAAGTGTTTTAATGTTTTATTTTTGTGTAATTTATCTCTCAGTTTCTTAAAGAATAGGGTTAAAGTATTCAAGTATAATTAATGATACACTTATTTCCATACATTTTTCCATAGTTATCATATGTTTTGGGGCAATTTTACTAGGTTCATGTATGTTCATGATTATTTTACGATCTTACTTGCTATTGTCACCAATATGTAGAGTCTCTTTTCCTCGGAATATCTTTAATTTTAAATGAACTATACTTCCTATGACCTAGTACTTCAGGTTCAAACATTCCGGCATAATTTGACTAAGTGCCTGTTACTGGTGGACACATGTTTGGTCTCTTCTCAGTCTTTTATTTAGCCCATTTATATTTATTGTAGTAACAGTTCTATTTGTACTGTTATTAGCAAAATTATTTTATATTTTAAAAGCTTTATCCTATTATCCACTCAAATGTTTATACTTTACTTCTTTCTTTGTTACCATTGGTTAAACTTTCATTATATTTATTCCACTAACTGCTGAACCATTTCTCTGAGGCTGAACATTCGTGTTCCTTCCAGTTTGTGGATAGAATGAATAAAGGTGCCGTCAATATTCACTTATCAAACTTTTTATAGACACATGCTTTTCTTTATCTTGAGTAAGTATCAAGGAGAGGGATTGATGCCCCTTTTTTCCAAACTGGTCATACAATATTTGCATTTCGACAGGAATACATGGAAGTTTCAGTTGCTCTAGATCCTCGCCAACATTTTGTCTGTCACTTTAATTTTAGCCTTTCTGTTTAGGTTTGTGATGCTACATTGCTGTGGCTTCAGAGTGCTTAGATTACTTTTCATGCTATATGAGAGTACTTAAAGTGGCATTTTTAATACCCCAATGTTCAATTTTTCACTAGGATACAAAGTAGTTCTTTGTGTATTACTTTGTATCCTAAAACCTTTGTTAACTTAATTATTGGTGAGTGACCTTATTTCTTCATCATGTCATGCCTTCTGCTACCTTTGTGTTCTGCTACCTTTGTGTAAGCACAGGGTGCATTTATAACACTTTGGAATACCGTCATCTATTATTGATTCTATTACCTGTCTCGTTTCTGGCTCTGTTTTCATTTCTTCCCTCAGTTTGGGCTCTCGGTTTTGTTGCGCTTCTTTAATTAATACTGTGCCTGTTCTGAGATGTAGACAAGGTCCTTGCTGTCCCTTTGCCTTTAGTTTTGATTTCAAGCTTGTTCAGCCGTAGCTAAGTAGATCGTGCCATCCCCCTGGTTGGTGCGGTGACGCTGTGACATCCAGTGACAGCCCTCGTGGGCTGGGATGTGCTCACTGTGTGGGCAACAAGTGGAGGCCCCAACCATGCTTGAGATGCTGCCAACACTCTTGATTTTAAGTTGGGATCCTTTGTCTATAGCTAATAAAGTATAGGGTAAAACAGGGTTGTCCACTTGCTGTTTTTTAAATTTTCTGTTTTTCACATTTTTCTTCAATGCATGGGTAGCACGTATTTTAGAGAACAAGTTAATGTTGTTAAGGATTAAAATCTCAGATGCACAGCACAGGCTAGAATGAAGATGGCAGCATCACCAAACAACTGGGCCCTCGCAGTGCTGCGGGGACGAAATTCTGTTCACTAAAACCAAACGTCACACAGCTTGTGAGCCAGAAGTTGCCTCCCTGGGGAGATAGTCCAAGGCCAGAGTGTGCAGCTGTGCCCCAAAGCCTCAGCCAGAACGTGCCCACCCAGAGTGCTGGCACCCCAAAGGGTGTCCACAGTGTAAGCGGGCGAGGCGCACCCGTGTGCAGAAGCCTGGAGAGCTGGGGACTGACTCCAGCACACGGAACACCAACGGATCTCCAGACACCATTGGAGGAGAAGGTCCAGGCAGGGGGTGCCAGTGTAAAGGACACTGCAGCCTCTGTGTCCAGGGCGGGGAGGTGGCAGTGCCAGCCCGTGGGTGTGGACCAGTGGCGTCTGCCGGGTGTTGGCTGCGGGGAGGTATGCCTGTGGGTGCCTCTCAGCCGCACCGTCGTGAGCCTGGCCGCATGGCGTGCGAGCCCCTCGGAATTAAAGCTCCAGGGCCCTGCCTGAGCCCGAGCCTGGGGCTTGGTGGCCGCTCTGAGGCGTCTCCTGCGCTGGCCTGTGACAATTCCGGGCAGCATGAGCGCAGGGAGGCGACTTCAGGGACTAGCCTTGAGTTGTTGTCAGTCACCTACCTCTGGGCCTGCAGGCCTTCCGTGACTTAGTGTTTGTGCGCATGGCTTGCTCTCTCCGGCCACCCAGACAGAGCCAGTGACGGGAGTGTCTGAGACGCACTGCGTGAAGGACCACGGGGCGGTGCGTGGGTGGGGCGGGGTGGGTTTGTGGCTGACTGTGGTTTCCTGTCTCTGATTTACTCTCCCTGCTTCCACCATCCACGCTGAGCTGATATCAGGGCGCCCGTCTCCCCGGTGCTACTGAGCAAGGACCAAACCCACACGGCTGGCCACACGCCCACCTCTCTCAGCCGGGGCAGTCAGTGACCGCCTGCCCCCTCCAGGCTGAGCCTCCCCGTCCTTCTCTCCTGCAGTCCTCTGGGCACACCAGGACTTGCCCCACCAGGGAGAGACGCTGGAGGGACTCGGAAGTCAGCGGTCGGCCATGGCACCCGCGCAACAGCCCCCTGGGCGTGCTCGGTGCAGCTGAGAGCAGGTGCTTCTGCCGGAAAACATTCAAAAGGGAGCCCAGTGGCACCGGCACCCCAGGAGGAGAGCCGCAGAGGCTGCCCCCCGAAGATCTAGATTCTGGGTCCGACTCACCACGGTGAGGTGAGGAGTGGAGGGAGCGGAGGCGGGAGAGTGGAAGGCACCAGCAGCCGGCGAGGGTGAGGCTGGCGGGCTCCACCGGCTCTCGAGGCCACAGCTGGCACTCAGCGGCCGAGGGCCGTTGGCACGAGGGTGGGGGGTCCTGAAGCGCTTTCTCCCCAAGCACTGCTCAAACCCAAACCAAAGGGAGTAGATTGACAGCTGGCAGGGCAGGCGGTGCTTCACGAGGTGCGTGTCATTTACAGGAGGGAAGCTGAGTCCCAGGAGGGGTGGGGGCCGGTGGGTGTGCAGGAGACCACTGCAGAACTCGCGCTGAGGTGGGCACAGACCCCCAGGCCGGGGCTGCCCCTCAAGGCCAGAGTGTCTCTTTAAGCTACAGCGTCAAGCAGGAGCTGACCTCTGGTGCCCTCGGGGAGGGCAGTCCTCACCCGCTGATGCCCCGCCCCTGCCCCCGCCCCCTTCCAAAATCTCAGAGATTTTAGGGCCGCTGGAGCATCTCTGGATGATCAGCCTCAGCAGTGCCTGGTCTGCGGGATGGCGTCTGGGGCAGAATCACATACCACGCCAGGTCCCGGACCGGAGCCACCCGGGGGCCGATGGCACCAGGCCTGGGCGGGGCGCAGTGGGAGCGGGTGCCGGGTATCTGCCTGCCCTGGTGAGGCCTGCCCGCCGGCCCCGCTGCCAGGCCTGGCCGCCCACTTGCCTCGCAGCCTGGGAGCTGCCCGCCCCAGCAGACAGCTGAGCCGGCCTCCCAGGGGCGGTGCGGTGCCGGAGAGAGGAGGAGAGTGAGAAGTGAAGAGGCAATTAAGCTCTGAGACAACTTCAGTGATTTGTGATTTGAACTTTCGATTTATCTGCGCCTCAACTGGAGTCCATGTCCACGAATTCCGACAGCTGCTGGGCAGACCTGGCCGCGCGGGGGTGGACGCAGAAGGCCGGGGCAGCAGGAGCGCTCCGCGGCTCCGTGCGATCGTCCCCAGCAATGGCGAGAAGCCACGGGCCGCGCGGGCAGCGCCGCCGGCGGCCGATCAATGGCGGCGGCGCCGAGAGAGGAAGAAGGAAGAGGAGCCCAGGCTGCTCCTGATGGATGACCAGGGAAAGCGCCCCATAATAAAATCGCCCAGGCAGCTGGATCAATGGTGTCAGCTCCTACCCCTGTTGAGCGATGACTGGGAAGCGGGAGCCCTGGATTAATGGGCCTCGCCCCTCGTGGGCCGGCAGGGATTATTCACCGCACAGCTCCGGAGATAAGGCGGCCGCCCCTCCCGACTTCGGGTCTCACTTTTTATCTCAAGTGTCTGCATCATCAGAAATTGATTTTACGTAATGAAAGGCCGCCGGGCCGGCCGCGGTGCTCGGAGAAACACCATCCCACGCCGGGAGGCGCGGGGGCGGGGCCGGGGCCGGGGCCGCCCGGGGCTGGGCCAGGTGGGGCGGCCGCTCCGCACAGCTCAGGGACCCAGCCCAGAGAGGCGGCGCCGGGTCCACACGCGCTGTCCCGCCCCGGCAGCGCGGACCTGCCGGGCCTGAGGCGCCTCGTCCTGAGGTTGTCCCTCCAGCTGTCCACACGGTGGCCAGACCTCCCGCCCTGGGGACCTGACCCCTTGCCCACCACGTCCATCAGCGCCTCCAGCCCCCGCTCCTGCCTGGCTCGGGGGGCGTGTCTGTCAAGCTCCAAGCTCAGGCTCCGCTTTCTTAGGGCTACGAGCACCGGGGCAGGGGGCCCCTGGTTTCTCCCAGCCACGCCCTTGCGTGCTCTCTGCACCCCATTCTCTCTGCCCGCGGGTGCGCCCACCCTGTCTGCCTTCCGGGCAGGGGCTTCCCTTCCGGTCCCGAGCGGCGGGCTTGATCCGACCACGCCCTGAGGTCCCGGGGTGGGCCGGGCCGGTGTCTCGCATCTGGGCCTTCCACTCACCCAGGAGCACCCTGGGAGGCTCACACCCCAGGCCAGCCGGTGCGGCCTGTCCTGTGCGGTCTGCGGAGCCCCAGCTGCATCGGCGCCCGTCCTGGCCCCCATGGATGCCCATCGTCCAGCGAGGGCCTGGCCGGAGGGGCAGTCACTGGACCACGCCTGCCCTGTGAGGGCTGCTCTGGGCCCCGCTCCAGGGGAGGGAGCCCCGTCGCCTGGGGCGGGTGCGCGTGGGGTTCTGGCTCCATGGTCTCACCCCTGGAGAGGGCCGTGTCCCGCTTCGCCCCTCTGTCCCCTTCGCTGGATGAAGGGGCAGGAGCTGCAGGGGCTACGTGTGTGCACGCACTCACACGCATGCGCACGGAGCTGCACACGTGTTCTCACACCACACACCGCCCCACAGCCTCGCCCCACGTGGGCCCAGCCTGCTATTGGGCCACCACCAGGGCCGAGGCCCCCAACACCGGACCTCCCTTCGCTGCCTCCTGGACTGTGGGTCCTCGCAGGCCCAGGGCGCGGGCCCGGACGGCGCGGGAGGCTCTGCCGTGTCGCCTGCGGAAGGACGGCGCCCAGCTGCGTGCTCGCCCCCGACGCCCGCAACCGCCCCCCCCCACCCCGGCCTCCCGCGTGCCCAGCCAGCCCTGGAGGCCCGCTCCACAGCTGCACTCGCGTCTGCCCCGCTTGCTCCCATCCAGCCTGCAGCCCCCTGGGCACTGCGCCTCCACCACAGGCGCGGGGTGCGGGCCGGTCCCCCTGCCCGGGCTGAACCCCCAAAGGCGGCCCCAACCCCGTGCTCTCTGCTCACCAAAACGCACAGCCTGGCTGCAGCCCGCGCCTGGCGTCGCCACACGGCAGACGCCCTGCAGAAATCCCCACTTACCTGCTGCTCGGGCGGGCATGGGCGGACCCCCCGTGCGGGAGCCCCTCTCACTGCCGGCTTCTCCTCGAAAGTCAAAGTCGCAGGCTCCCCTCCTGCCGGGTCGCTGTGGACGCTCCCTCGTCTGCGCTGGTGGCTCTGACAGCTCGCGGCCCCGTAGGCACAGTCTCCGGGCCTGGGGCCCCCCAGTCTCCCTGCACGTGTCCTGCAGCTCAGCCTGGCCCTCTGCACGCAGTGCGCTGCCCCGGAGGCCGCTCGTCCCGGGGCGCTGGAGGGACGCGGGACTCCCTGCGCGGCTGGCCGCTGACCTGGCCCGGGGTGAGCGCAAACAGCGGCCCGCGGTGCTGAGAGGGTAGGTGCGGAAGGCGCAGCATTTACCAAACGGCGTCCTCACGCGCGAAGCGTCCGTGCCGCCAGGAAGCGGCGCAGTTCCGCGGCGGCTTGTTCTGGGAAACAGCAGAACCCGCGGAACAAGACGCGTGGGTCCCACGCATCCTCCTGCGGACGCGCCGCGAGTTCCCCGGGGCTCCTGGGCCCAGGCGCAGGCAGCGGAGCACAGGCCGCAGGTCACCAAGCCCCACCTGAGCCTGCAGCAGCCGCAGCTGTGGGCGCCGGTCTGGCCAATGGGGGCCTCTCCCTGAGGGGCGGCCTGGCCAATGGGAGCCTCTCCCGGAGGGGCGGCCTGGCCAATGGGGGCCTCTCCCACAGGGCCGCCTGGCCAATGGGGGCCTCTCCCGGAGGGGCGGCCTGGCCAATGGGGGCCTGTCCCACTGGGGCGGCCTGGCCAATGGGGTCCTCTCCCGGAGGGGCGGCCTGGCCAATGGGGGCCTCTCCCAGAGGGGCGGCCTGGCCCCTGGGGCCGCATCCTCCCTCCAGCTCAGGGGTCTCAGGTGGCGAGGCCCAGGCCACAGGCCCCCCGCGGGGAGTCACCTCCCTCTGAGGTCTGGGCCCCGCGACTTCACCCTGCGCAGGGCGTGGGGCAGCGTCCCATCGCGATCTTGACTGGGTTTCCTTCCTGACTAGGAGCCCAGAGGTCGTCCCGGTTTGGGGCCTGAGGTCACCGCGGCCGTGGCCTGCTCAGATCCCTACCAGGCTCGCTGCGGTGTGTGATTCGTGGCACTTTCTCCTGATGTCGGAGTCGTTATTACAGGTACCGGAAATCTGGTCTCCCATCCAGCGACTTGTGAATTTCCTTCTCGGTGTCATCACACGAGCATAATGTCCTAATTATAGTGCAAATGTGCCGGCTCCCACGGCCTCCCGGCGCAGAGCGGGTGGCGAGAAGGCTCCCCGCGGCCATCTGCTGCGCGTTCCTCTCCCAGTGCACATTTACAGTGTCTCCGGAAACAAATTCTGTGAGATGTGAAGAGGACAAGATTTATTTTTTTCCTATGTATATCCAATCGACTCGGCGGCATTTATTGAAGAGATGCTCTCGCTCTGAACAGCGCATTATCACTCACTCACCTACAAAAGCGCGTCTGGGCCCGGCTTCTCTCCCCTGGCTTCTTGGCCTGTCCTTGTCTTAATCTCTGTGACTTTGCAGTAAATCGTGGTTTCTGGCAGTGATGCCTCCCGCCCTCCGTCTAAGATCATGTCAGCTATTCTTGAGTCTTTGCACTTTTATGTAAACTTTAGAATCAGGGGATGATTTTCAGAATCACCGTTTCCAGAACAAAACTTGCCAGGATTTTGCTTAGGACCACAAAAATCTATAGGTCAATGTGGAAATACTTGATATTTAACTAAGGTGTATTTCCAGGCATTTTTTTTTTTAAGATTTATTTATTTATACATACAAGCTGGGGTACAGGCCAGAGGTGTGGGGCAGCGAATGGGTTCACCAGAGACAGAGTGGGGAGCAGAACAGGCAGATCAGAAATACACTGCTGAGGGGAGCAGCGGGTGAGGCAGGAGAGGTCTGCCGCGCCATGTGGGATTCTCCCCACCTGGGCTTCGAACTTGCTTGGTGCGCTGCCGACAGCTCCACAGCGCAGTGCTCAACCACTGCGCCACCAGCGAGGCCCCAGGCATTATTTTTGCTTAATTTCTCAAAAGCCCGGGGTCTGGCCCTCTGGAGGGGGGAGTGGGGTTCGGTCAGGGGCCTGGCCTCTGGGCCTCTGGGGTGGTAGGAAGCGGCTCCGCTCTCTCATCTGGGGGTGTATTTCACACATAAGAGTTTTGTACAATTTGAATTCTGTAAAGGTTGGGAAGAATTTAAAGGCATAAAGATTCAGAAGGCTATTTTTTTTTGGCATGGAAAAGATTTTAATTATACGTTTACTTCCCAAATACTACAATTAGTGTGGACTTTGAAAGATTTTTCTCTCTGAGTCAGTTTTATTTTGTTGTATTTTTGATTTTTTTTTCTCTTTTTGCAACTTTATCGGTATGATTGGTGTTTATTTAAAATATTAGTCTTTCTGGAACCAACATTTGCTGGTTTTTTAAAATTTCATGTAATAGTTTGCTTCTGTTTCCTTAAGTTTTGACTTTATATTCATTTTGTACTTAACTATCATCTTTAATTTTTATATCTTTGGAAATGATGTTTAGATGGCTTTTGAGCCTTCAATTATTGTCATGTGAGCTAAGTCCAGAAATTTCCCTCTGTGCAGAGCTGTGATCCACACGTCTCACTGCATTTCATGATCATACTTGACACAATAATCCCTAATTTCCTGTTAATTTTTTCTTTGATCTATGATTTGTTTCAAAATGTGTGGCTTTCTTACTAGACATTTAGAAATGATCTCCTTGTCATTATTCTCTGTATTGACTATTGGCTTCTAGCTCGACCTGGCCAGAGATTATGCCAATCACCACCATTTCTAGAGACTTGGTTTATGGTCCAGTATGTGGGTCATTTTTGCAAAAAATCAACTTGCACATATAAAAGGGAGAATCCCTGCTTGCTGGGGCATCCTGCACAGACCAGCCTGTTAATCTCGACACGCTGACGGTTCACTTTTCCTGCTTTCGCATTAAGTCCCAAAGCGAGGCCTGCTAAGATCTCCCAGGAGGCCTCGCCTGCTGACGTCCGGCAGCCTGGGCGCGTGGGGGGCGGTCAGCGTCATAGATGCTCTCCCAGCCCAGGGCGGCGCGGCCCCGCTCTTCTGAACGCCCAGCGTCAGCTCTCCGTGCCTGTTTTTGAGACGTGGCTTCTGTGACTAGCTACAGTCTATTCTTCTCGAGTGTGAAAACCTCAGGCTATTGGTCAGTCGTCTCGTCCACTGCTTGCCGGTCCGTGCACCCGCGGCCGAGTGCGCTGCGCAGCTGGACAAAGGCTGCCGCCTCCCCCGTCGCTCCGCCTGGTGTTCCCGCGCGTCTCTGCGGGCCTGTCTCGCTCCCTCTTTGGATCGCCACTTTGGTCTCTCGCAGCATCGTCATCGCTCCGCCCCCTGCCTGACTCCTGCCACTGCGCAGCGACCCGTCGCCATGGGCCGCGGCTGGCACCCTGGACTCGCCGATTTCTAGAATATTCCATCACTTTTGAACATAAAAACTGTACAACATTTTAGCCCCTTTGCTTCCTTTTTTGCCATCATGGCCTCTTAACTTTATATATTTTGACGTCCGCAACGATGGCGGCATCATCCAGTCATGCGGGGGCAGTGTTGTCACTCCCGGGATGCGCCCTCCTACCGGAGCGCTCGGCGCGTCCTCGCGTCCTCCTCACGTCCGGTCACTTTCGCGGTCGTCAGGGCTTCTCCCCCGCCTGGGGGCTGCTCTCCAGCCGCGGGGCTCTGGGCTGCAGGTCCTGCTCTGCCCCGTGCGGGGACCCCCGTGCAGGGGCGGCCTCTCGGTGGGGTCTTGTCCCCTCTTTGTTGGTCTTCTGGAGGGAATACGTTTCATTCTCTCCAACTGCTGCAAGCCATGTTTCCTTCTGTTTTCTGTAGCCCGAGTGGGTGGTGGTGGTGGTGGTGGTGGTGGTGGTGTGTGTGTGTGTGTGTGTGTGTGTGCATGCGCGCGCACGCACACACAGGTGCGATTGATTCATTTTGGGCAGTTTGGGAAAAATTAGATGTCACTTGTGCTCCATTTTTTCTTTCCTCTTTGTCTGATCCTCCAATTACCTCCATATTGGATTTTTCATTCCTCCCATCTGTCTCCTCTGCCCCTGTAAGTGCAGTGTCCCCCGGAGCCACTTCAGCCAGGCCTTGCCACTGGGCCGTGCCCGTCTGCGCTCCGTCCTCCACCGTTTCTTTAACCCGGGCCGTTTACTAATTGGGGAATCTGGATGCATCTACGGCCGCGGGTGGACGCCTGGTGACCCAGAGGCGCTGCTCTGGAAGCGTTTTCAAGCTCATATTCTACCAAAATACTTAATTATTTAAAACTTGCCTTCTCCTGGAAGTCCCTGTTTCGAGTCAAAGAAGATAATCTCCGAGTGCGTCGCTCGGCCCCTCCCCCGCGCGCACCGCGTCCGGCCTCTGGGGGACGAGGTGGCTCGCGCTGGCCCGTCCCTGCCACGCATCTGCCGGGCTCCCCACCTCACAGCCAGCGCCTCGCGTTCCCAGTTCACTCCCGCGCTGTGTGGCCGCCGCCACTGTCCGACTCAGAACAGTCTTCATGGCCCCCAAGGAAACCCCGCCCCACTTTCAGCCCTCGACACCCCCACCTGTGCTGCCCCGCAGTCGCCAGACCGCTCCCTGTCCCGCGCACGTCCCCGCCCTGGGCAGTCGGCGAGTCCGTGGGCGCTCAGCGTGGCTGGACGTTCGTCTTACGGGGAGACGCGTCGCCTGCCAGTCCCCCGACGGCTCCAGCTGCCCCGCCCGGGCCATGAGGGCGTTGTGTGTCTGTGCGCCCGGCCGGCCCGCCCCGCCGTCGGCTCTGTTTGCCCCTGCGCCTGTGTCTCTCCTCCCGCCACTGCGAGGGCATCGCTGGGGTGCCAGGGCTGCCGCTGGCCTGGACACAGGGAGCTGCCCGATCCCGCAGCCACCGAGCTCTCCAGCTACCCCCTTCCCCCTTTCTAAATGGTGGGAAGCCGGGTCCTCTCGTTTATTTCAACTGGGTAGTTCAGGGAAAGACTTTGTCGAGTTTGTTGATTTTCCAGAAAGTGCACGTTTCGTTTTCACTCATTTCTCTATGGTTCTTATTTTCTCTATTTTTCTACACCTAATCTTTATCTCTGCCTTTTATTTTGAGTCGAATCTTCTCCTCTGGTTTTAGTTCCTGAAGGAGAACTAAGGTGATGAATTCGAAGTCAGTCTCCATCCCAACAGGGACTGCCAGCCACAAGCTCTGGGGGGGTGGGGGGGGGACTCAGCCGCGCCCCAAGTCCTGGGTGTCTTCTCACCACGTCAGGCATCGTCTGGCTTCCCGTGCGGTTTCCTCTAGAACTCCGGGCTACGTAGGAGCACGCTGCTGGAATTCCACTCCTGAATTTCCCGAGTTTTTTCTTCTATTCATCTCCACTTCGAGTCCAGTGCGGTTAAGTCCAGGTGACTGGTCGTTTCAAACGAATCGAGGCCAGTTACTGATCGCTGTGGCCCAGCCCGGCTCTGCTAGGGGCGCCCGGGCACGCTGGAGCCTTGGCGGGCCGGGGCTGGAGTCCCAGGCGTGGGGGCCACGGTGTCCAGCTCTGGTGTTGCGGCAAGTTTCCCAGAGAAATCAGCGGCACTCAGAGAGGTGGAGAGAGATTCAATTGTCACACCGGTGGGCCCAGTGGGATAACTCCCCAAAATCTGAGCCCCGAATTATAGGAATGGCAGGTTTTTATACAGTTTGCATAAGGAAACTTACCTACCCCCTCCATCATAAACTTTATTGTTTAGGAAGGGGGTCTGGGTACCCATAGCTACTATTGTGGGCGAGCAGCACAGCACAGAGACCTTCCCAGCAGCTTCCGCCCCAGCAAGCAGCAGTATCCAAGCAGTGAACTTAGCAACTTTAGCAACTTTCATTTCCAAGCTGCAAACTTATGAACTTCCTACTTCACTGGCAGACGCTGCCCTTCAGCCCCGTCTCCTGCCCTCTTCTCTCCAGCCATCCCTCCTCACTGCCCATGACAGAGTGGCCGGCTCTGTTGGCATCGAGCTGGCCCGTCCGCCTTTCAGCTCATCAGCTCTTCCTACACAGCTTGGTCTCTGCTGTCGGGGCACGTCCAGTTGCCGTGGCTGAGTCGTCCCTGACCGCTGGGCAGCTACACCGTCCTTTTCCCGTGTCCAGTGACCATTTTGTCTCGAGGTCACTGTGTGTGCTGTGACTATCGACCGTCGCACTCCAGTCTGCCTCAGTGGCCATCAGCGTGGCCACTCTCTCCCTCCTTATGTGCCTCCGTTTGTGCTTCAGTCTCAGAGCCGCTGCCCTAGACAGCTGGAGCCTCGGGGCCAGACCCGCCCTCCCGCACCCGCCGGCCGCTTCACGCCTGTCATTGGAGCCCCTAATGCATCTGCATTTAATTTAACACACTGACTCGGAGGGAGCAGCAGCCTCTGCCAGCTTGCTGTTTGTTTTCTACGTATTTTATGTCAGTTCTTGTTTCTTTATTCCTCCATTTCTTCTTTCGTGTTAAATAGCTATTTTCTAGTGTGCCATTTTAATCCCTTGTCATTTCTTTTATTATATATATTTGAGACATTTTCTTAGTGGTTGCCCTGATTATAATAAGCACCTTAACGTGTAACAATTTTGTTCACAATAATAGCAGCGTATTACTGATATTATTTTGTATACTATTTAGATAGTATACAAAAATCTTATTCAGGAATGACTTCCTCTCTTCACAAATTATAGCTTTCTATACTGGCTGCCCATCAGCACAGATTCGTGCATTTTTATGAACGTGTATTTTAAATCAGATAGGAGTCACAAACAGAAACTCATGTGTGTTCTACGCTCACCTCCGTAGCTTCTTTCCTAGTGACATTTATTTCTTCACGCAGCTCGGCTTCCCCTCTGGCGCTCATTCCTAACAACCCGAAGAGCCCCCTCAGCGTTTCTTGGGTCAGCCAAGAACAAGCTCCAGCTATTACTCACCTTGGGGTCTTCAGCTCTTAGGCACTAACATTTTTGATGAGTATCGCTGTCAGACCTTGGATTAGTGGTTGACAATTATTTTTTAAAACATTTTAAGTATGGCATCCCACTGCCTCACCATTTCTGATGAGAAACTGGCTTTTTCAAGTGTTTTTTTCCTTTGAGAAACTGACTTTTCATCTTAACGAGGATCCCCGCACATAATGAGCTATTCCTCTCCTGGTGCTTTAAAATCATCTCTGCCTTCGGCGTCTGACAGTTTGATCGCGGCATGTACCCATGGACGCAGCACTTCCCGCCTGGGATTCATGGATTTCAGAGGTGCAGAGTCCTTCATTTGATCAAATTTGGGAGGTTTGAGCTTTATTTTCTCAAATTCCTGTCTTCTCTTCTCTTGCCCCCTTCCTCCGAGGTGCTCATTGCCAAGGAGGTCTGCTTGGCAGCCCCGCGGGGCGTGAGCTCTGAGTCTTGTCCTTCTTCCTTGCTCCCGTCCTTGGAATTGAGGGATTTTCATTTTCCTGACTTGCATTGGTTCATTCTTCTTCCTGCCCAAACCAGCTCAAGCTTCTTGTGTGAACTTTTCATTCCTGTTATTCTTTTCAACTTGGAAATGACATTTGACTTAAAAACATATATAGTTATTGTTTTGTTAATGTGTTCTATTTGGTAAGAGTACATGAGTTTATTTCCTCAAACCTTATTTTTAGCTTTTGGAACATATTTTAAATAGTTAATTTATTGTCTTTGTCTAGTAAGTCCAACATCGGAGCTAATTCCTCCTGACTGTGATTGGACCTGTGTATGGACGAGACACCCTCTCTTTTCACGCATTATGTCCTTTGTCGTAAAGTTGACATCTTAATAATATAACACACTAACTTTGGAAATTCGGAATATCCCCCCTCCAGAATTTGCTGTTGTTGCTTACTGTCCTTATTCATTTAGTGACTTGTGTGAATAAATTGTCTCAAGTCTGTATTCTTGGGTCTGCCAAGGCTTCTCTCTGCACCCCTCTGTGGTCAACTACTGACTGCTCAGTTTTAACAAAAATCCCGGAGCCACCAGCTCTCCCATTTGGCTGAAGGCTCTGATGGAAACTGAGGCCCCTGATCCCTGCCGGAGGCTGGCCAGCTCCACCTTGTCCTACGCCTCTGGCTTTTGCAGAACCTGACAGCGAGGCTATTTTAGAATCCTTCAAAGCCCCTGTGGGTATCCCGTTCCTCAGCTCTTCGCTCCTGTTTTGTGTTAGTCTATTACTGCCCCAACTGAGACTTCTGCCTGGGCGGCTGTGAGGTTAAAACACTTGCCTGTGATTTTCCCAACAAACACTCCCTGGGGTGAAAGTGCGGCCCAGGCAGCCTTGGGAGCTGAGGACTTAGGGTTCAGGAATGACCAGACCGAGGCCCCGGGGGTCCAGCGCAGTCCGTCCTCAGCTGCTGCGGTGGCGCCATTTCTTCTCAAGGAGCTGTAGGGACAGAGCGCAGGGGAGGGAGAGAGACATCAACGCTCGTGTCCTTGCCAAAAGTCAGTCCTTTTTCTTGAACGGCTATTCCTCCATTGCTACCACCTTTTGGTAAATTTCCAGAGTTCTGAAAAAGTTGCTTTTGCAAACCTTTTGCCATTTTCCCCTGCTTTGTGAGGTGCCCTTCTGCTGCCGTGTTCAATGGTGTCTTTTTCTCCTCCCTTAAACTCTATTTTCTTTAAAATCCTTGGTGTCTATTACTGTTATATTTTAAAATACTTCCATTTTTATTATATTTGGGTTCTCCTATGAAATTCTCCAAATTGACACCTCTATTTTTAAATTTTAGTCATTCGGCAATTTATATAGGATAATTTCTCTTCCTGGAAATCTCGTGGCTCCGTTTCTCACCTTTTTCATTTATCCTTTCCTTGTTTTCTTAGCTTTGTAGGCCAGGCTGGAGCACTGCTGCATTTTCTGCTGAATGTCAGACATTGTATACGAAAATTGCATAGACACCGGGCTGGCACTATTTTCCTTCGGAAGGATTCACTGGCTCCTGGCGGGTTTTTGTGCTGGGGATTGTTCCAAGCAGTGGATTTATTTATTTGGAGCTGGGCTTCAGTGTTTGCAAATCCTGGTCTGGTTTTGGCTCCTCTCGCTCTTCTGCAGCCCCTACAGAAACACTAAATGAGCGTCTGGATCTGTTTCTAGGGCTTTTCCTTTAAGGGACCTGGAAAGAAGCGTTTATCTCTCCTGGCCACAGAAGCGTCTCCAAAGCCCCGTTCAGCTTCCTAGTCCCTCCACTGCCACTTAAAAGTGTGACACACAGGCAGAGCCAGGGACATGGGGCCGAGACACCCCCCCTGCCCCCGTAGGCAGCCTCGGGCTCAGGGGGGAGCCGGGCACGCAGAAGTTGGGCGAGCTCCAGACACACGCTCTCCCCATAAAAGCTCGGGTCACCTCCGCACCCTGAATGTCAAGTGCTGTTCCAGCAAGACTAGCTCTGAGGCCATCTGCTGCCCGGCCGGAAGCAGGGACCGGCTTCTGGACCTAGAAAAGCAGATCTGTCTAGCCCTGGCCCCGCAAAGCCTTAGTGCCCACACCTGTCTCCTCGGGGCAGCCTGGACCCACGTGCACCGCCCGTGTTGAAGGTCAAGTAGAGACCGCTTGCCCCGGGCCCTGGCGTACTGGGTCTTCTCGTGCATGATGCTGGGTGAGGTGTGGCAGCGGTGGCAGGAGCTATGGGCTCCTACGTGGCACACACAAAAAACCCTTTTACGCAAACCCTTTTACAAACACCTTATTGCACTTTGCTTCTCACAAGGAGCAAAGAGGCCTCGGTGGCTTGTCATTTGGGACATGCTCTGGCCGGTCTGCGGTGTCCACTGCCAGAGCGAGGAGCCAGAGCGGTGCCCGGGGGGTCGGCGGAGCTGGCGCTTGCTGGGCACCAGGGTCTCCCGCACTGGCGGGCGGACCTGGACATGCGACCACAGGGCCCGCTGGAGCAGTGAGGCCGAGTTGCCGCGGAGAGGGTGACGGTGGCCAAGAAGCCCTTGCAGCCCGCGAGCTGGCGCGGGGGGCTGTAATGCGGCTCAGCGGGAGGAGGCCGGCACCGGGGCCGGAGCAGGAGGCGGCAACTTTCTGTGATTCGCCGTTTTGCTCTTTTTGTTAAACCGAGCACCTGTTCTTGCCGAGTCTGACCAGCTGGGAACGTCACCAGCGCCCCCACTTTGCCACCTGTGGGTGAGAGCGGGGTGCTGCTTCCTACAAGGCGGTTTCTGGGGTGAAGGTGAAGCGGGCCCTTTCCCTGTGTGGGCGGCGTCTGAATGTCTTTCCCCGGGAACTGCCTCGGGCTCCGTTTCCCGCTGGTGTCTGATTCCCTCGAGGTTTCCGACTTACTGGGCTGGTCCACGAATCACAGAGGCAGGGAGAGCGAGGGTCTTAGGAACAGCAAGTCAGGCGGCTTGCCCGAGGGGTGCCGCGCCCCAGCCGGAGCACCCCACTCAGGCATCCCAGGAGAGGCGCGTCCCCCCGTCCCCCCCAGGGCTGGGCTTAGAAGACTAGGTCGTCCTGCTTGCGAAGGCATCACGCGTTCGTTGTCTTGGAGTGGAAATAACACGCACGTCTCTGTGAGCCGGCCGCGGTCTCTGGACACCCAGGACGCACAGCCGGGATTGGGGTGGTGAGGCTGCCCAGCAGGACCTGGTGGAGCAGGCGCCCCCAGCCCGTCTAGACACACGGAGGGGGCGATGCCATCGCCTGGCTTCGCGGAGAGGAGCCGGTGGGGTGGGGGCTTATCCCTGAGAGCCTGGAGAAACCAAGTGTGGTCCCGCCCCCGTGCGGCAGGAGACAGAGGTGCGGGGGTGCAGGGTTGCGGGGCTCCGCGCGCGGTCACTGCTTCCTCATTTGCGTGTTGGCGGGAAGGGTCCTGCCTGTTCGGGCGGGTTCTCGGCGGCCCGGGCCACTCACCCCGGAAACCAGGGCCATCCGCTTTCCTCGGTTAATCTCACCCCCCCACCGCACACCAGGGCCTCGTCTTCAAGCACCTGGGCACTGTGCCGCCGCCACACGGGAACCCCCCAGGCCACGGCTGGTCCCCTGCAGGTGCCACCTGCGGGGCCCAGGATGGGAGAGAAACCACCCGCAGTCGGGAGAGGCTGGCGGGGGAGACGGGGGACTACAGACCCTGACTGTGTAAAAAGTGTATTTTTTAAAATTCAAAACATTTTAGAAGAGGAGACGCTGCTGGTGCCACAGGATGCCTGCGGGGGGCACGCTGGCCAGCAGGGCAATTCCATCCACATCACTCCTTCAAATAACGGATGCCCCGAAACGGCCGACCCTTAGCTGGGGACAGGAATGGGAGGCAGACAGGAGGGCGGCTCCAGGGGCCTTTTGCCACGAGTGACCCCGACTGCCACGGCCACCGAATGGCAAAGGACATCAGACACGCCCGCAAGCGTGTCTGTGCACATGTGCACATGCAGACATGCACACACACGCACGCGTGCACACGCCACACGCAGACACACATGCGTCTGCATGCATGGACGCAGGTGACCACGGAGCGGGCCGCCGTCCGGCTCAGCCGTCGCGTTGGCGTCGCCAGCAGCGTGCCGGGAGGGGGCCCCAGAGCGGAGGCGGCGAGGGCCGGCGGGCACCTGCAGCCAGGTGGACGCAGGGCATCCAGTGCACCCGCCCGGCCGCGGCGCCCCCCTTACCCCGGACTCGCAGCGGTGCGGGCACCGGCCCCTGGGATGCCCTGAAGCCACGCGGCGGCTCCTTCCACTTGACCCGGCCCACAAGCAAAGTCAGCAGCGGCAGGAAACAGGGAAGCGCCTCTCGCTTCTCTGGGACATTCTACAACAGGCTTCATTAAAAAAAAAAAAAAAAAAGTGGAAGGTCTCCAGGCCACCGAGCTGGAGCTCACACCCACTCCCCACGGTGGGGTGGGCGTGGGGCGCAGACCCCCTCTGGGGGTTGACCTACAGCTACTGCTGGGGGGTGATGAAGATCACCCATGAAATCACTGTTAGTTGACGCTATAAATTTTACATATGAAAAGAAACATTTTCTTAAGGACTCAAGTTTGTAATTTGCCGTGTGTAATAAGGGCTCAGGAAATTGGTTCACCTTGTTTCAAACCCGGAGCCCTGCGGGCCCTCGGGCTAGACGCCTGGCAGGGGTGCCCTGGGGCCCGCAGCCACCTCTCCGCCCGAGGCAGGGCCCCCCAGCGCCCCAGCTCCCCCAGCTGCGGCCCCTCCTCCTGCTCCGGGAGTCCATCACCCTTGTGACTTTTATTCTTCGTTCATTTGCCCTTGTGCCGAGGACACCCCTGGCTAATGCTCCCTCCTTCATTTTTTCGCTTACCTGAGGAAGCGCTGCCGCCCCTTCGCGGGGCTGGGCGCTGGCCGGGGCTGAGATGCGCCCGTTAGCCCTGTGGCCCCCCCCAGGCCCTTCCCAGGTGGAAGAGGGGAGCCCCCCAGAGAGCGGTGCGGCCAAAAACCCAGAGAGCGGTGCGGCCTGGACCCCCGAGGCTGTGCCCGCCGACCACCTGGGCAGCACCTCCCCGCTGGTGCTGAAGGCCGCCTGCCGGACAGCAGCCACTTTCCGTGGGCATGACTCCGCGGAGAGGGCGCGCGGGCGAGGTGCGCCGGACGCAGCACAGGCCCCAGGCCGGGCTTCTGCCCATGTCGTCCCCACCGGCTGGAGGCTGCAGCTGCTGCAGGCGGCCTGCCCGGAGGGGACGGGCCACCTGAGACCCCTGCCGGGCGACTGCTGCCCTGCCACCTGCGGGCTCCAGACCAAGCGGCCCTCACTGCCACGGAAGACCCCAAAGCACGCGTACCTTTCTATGCATTTCCAGTCAAGTCTGTCACCACACCGCACACAGTAGGTGCCCAGTGATTGGGGGGCACCTGAAGCACTGGGTCGGGAATCAAATATGTGTCCAGCAATCTCCCAAACCAGAGCGGCTGGTGACCCTCTGCTGCGTGTGCCCCCCCAACACCGTCCCTAGAATGAGGACGGGATTCGGACTCCTGCCGGACGCCCCCACACGGCAGAGAGCTCAATGGCCCTGAGTGTGGGCGAGCCCGGGGGCCTGGGGCAAGACCCCTCCCTCCCCCTCCCGCTGCGCCCACCCTCCCCCTTCTCTCCCTCTCCCCTCCCCCACAGCCCCCGCTGCCCCTCCCCCCGCGCGCCCGCTGGCACCTGCGGGAGCTGCGCCAGACGCCCATCCTCTCCCACGTCTCGCCTAGATGTCAAAATGTTGACTTCATCCCTGCTAAAATGTGGCTTCGGAAAAAAAATCACATCTTTTCAGATTTTCTGCGTCCGCGTCATTGGAGGCATATGTTCGTGCATAATGATGTCGGCGAGCGAAGTGACATTTCAGAGTAATGAGGCTCCGGTGACAACGTGTGAGCGATGTGACAGGTTTCTCCAATAGAAAGGGGGTGTAGACAAATTCGCCCGGGCCGCGGCGGCGGGGCACAGCCTCGGAGCCCGCCGGGACCCCGGAGCTGCGTCCTGCCGTCCACCCACGCCGGGAGGCCGCGCCCGCGAGGCCGGCGTGGGTGGGAAGGGGCGTGGGCGCTGGGCTTGGGGCGCCCAGCCGGCCACGGCCCCTCCCCCGCGTGCCCCTGCCTTTAGGTTATGGCTTGAGGGCCGCCCGCGCGGAGGAGTCCTCCGGGAGACCCGGGGACCTCACCCCTGCAGCTGAAGCCGGGCTTCCCCACTCTCCGCAGAGCTCCGCTGCTCCCCTCCAGGAGGACGCGGCCGCCAGCTTTCCTGGCCGCGCTGGCCCCCAGTGTGGCGCAGACTCCAACACAGCCCCGCCCAGCCGGGGCGGCTGCCACGGGGTAGAGGCACCTGCGTGCGCCCCGGGCTGGAGGGGCCGAGGATGCTGCCCGCCGCCGGCTCCTCCGGGGTCCGTTCCGGTCCAAGGGCTGGGCTCCTACTCCCGCTCCGTGGGTCACAGCCCAGCCCCCCACCCCGAGCCTCCGCCCCCAGGCCGGGTCCCTAGAGCCCCGCGCGCCTGCAGGTGACCCCGCCACACCCGTTCCCCCCCAACGCCCTCGCCCCCGGCCGCTCGCAGACCCCTTCGCGGGTTCAGCGGAGGAAGTGGACGGGCACAGAAGGCCGGCCAGAGTGGGGCTGGAGGACCCCTGAAGCCGCCCCTCCCCAGACGCCAAGGGCTGACGCGGCTAAGTTTTGGGGGTGCCACTATGTCAGTGGTCAGACATGGGTTTTCCTTACAACGGGGCGGCACCTCCGATGCCCCGTCAGTCAAGGGTCCGCTGTAACCCCGCTGCCTGCAGAGAGGGGACAGCGGTGTCCAGAGGAGACGGGCCCGGCCCTCCTCTCCACGCTGTCCTGCCCCTGGCCAAAAGGGGAGAGGACACTCGGCCGGGAGCCCACTAGGGGGAGCCAGCGGGGCCCGACGCGGACACGGATGGGCGCCCCCAAGCCCGCGCCCTCCGGAGAGGCTAGTCCTTCCTCGTGGCCGGCCCCTCCTGCGAGGGGTGGGGGAGGAGCAGCGAGGGGGGGAGGGGGTTCAGAGGGAGACAAGTGTTCGCTTAGCTGCGGTCACGGCTCTGGCGCTGGGTCAGGGGCCAGCCTTCGCCACTCTCCGTCCATTCTCAGTCTGGCCGGCAAGCTGACACCGCTTCCCGGGACCCTTCACAGCAGCCGGCTCGGCCGCGGGGTCTGCCCACCTCGCACCGGGGCGCTGCTGCTTGGGATCCGGCCAAGGGCCTCTGCGAGGTCTCCTCAGTCCCAGAACTGCCACGGCCCTCCTGACCCGGTCCTGGGCCCCTGAACTCGCACCCCCCCTGCCGCGGATCGGCTCCTCCTACCCACAAAGCCTCCCAGCAGGTGGCACATGCCGGCCAGGGACTCTGGGGCTCCCCCTGCTGGGTGGTGGAGGGTGGTGCCCACCTGCCCCTCCAGTCGCTGCCAGGGCCCGTGAGCCCCGTCAGGCAGGGAGGCCGCTGCAAAGCCAAGAGCTGGGTTGAAATGGCTGAGAGTCTCAGGACAGCGGCCGGCGGCTGGTTTAAGCACCGCAAAGAGGAAGAGGGTGCGGGAATCCTGGGGGGTCACAGAGGCAGGACCGCCCTCACCCCATCCACATGGGTCGGGTGCCCCCAGGCCCCTCCAGCCCCAGCCCTCAGGAGGAGCCAGCACAGGGTCCAGCGCCAGAACACCCCGAAGGGACCTCAGATGGCCAGGCTCTGCAGCTGGGGGGCGCCCTCACCCCGCAGACCTGCGCCCCCTGCTGGCGGCGGCCAGCACTTCCCCGCCCGCGAGAGGCTGACCGCTGTGGGTGAGACTGCCCGCCAGCTCCGCGGATCCACCCAGCCCCCGGCTGCGCAGGGTCCTCGCTGACCCGTTAGGGACTGGGCACCCAAGGTCAGCTCAGCACCCTGAGCTCGGGGGGCCCGGCGTGGCCTGTAGCCCCTGAGGGTGTCCACGCCCAGCCCTGCCCCGGACCCGTGGTCTCTTTGTGACTGTCCCAAAGGCGCCCGGCGGCCTCAGACAGGACGGCGTCCCCCTGCAAGGCCCTCGCTGCGGGCGAAGGCTCCTGGTGCGTCTCACGGCCGGAGACTCATTTCTCTCGCGCCCATTTACATTCTGCTGACCAGGCCAACCCCATGTTGTCCACCCCCTCAGCCACCGAAGGGCAGCAGGTTTCTTCTGGTGTTTGCTGACGAGTAAAATGACCACACACATCTGCATGAGGTTTTCTGGTTTTGAAGATATTTCCTCTTAAGCCCGGGGGCTAGCACCTCGGAGCGTCACGGCTGAGCGGCGGCCACTCTCAGGAGAAAACCCAAACTTCCTTCCAAAGCGGTCGTGGCCGCCTGATCCTCGGGCAGGAGCCCGCGACACTGGCTGTGGCTCCGGCCGAGGCCCACGCCCGTCCAGTGCGTCTGCGCCGGCTCCCGAGGGCGTCCGCGGTCACTGCCGTCTCAGACTCAGGGGCCTGTCCTCCCTCGTTGCTGGGTTGCCGCCTCGTATTTTGGATTCAAGTCCTTTTTCTAGTTTGTGTTTTGCAAGTGTTTCCCCCAGCAGTGGCTTTTCTTACCGTTACAAAGCAAAGAGGACTCGTGGCTCGTCCTCTGGGCTTCGTGGCGTCGCCGGCCGCTGTGAGTAGGGGCGGCTTTATTTCTCCCTTTGCGGCACGGACACGCACTCTCTCCTTTTCTTGTCTTCCTGCACTAGCAGGGTCGCCCGTGGCCCCGTGAGGCTGGGGGAGAGCAGTGGGGCGTTCCCCGCGGGGAAGGTGAGGCCGTGGGGCGCAGCGTGGGCGCCAGTCAGCTGGCTTCCTTCTCCAGAGCTCGCCAGTGTCCGTCAACAACTGGGCTGCCCCCGACAAGCTTGGGGGGCACGCGGGGAGGGGGGCGGGGACCCGGGGCCACAGCCAGCACCCGAGGCAGACGACGGGTCAAGCCAGCGGGCTCAGTGGCTAAAGCCTCAGAACCTTCGTTCTGACGACCGAGGCCTGTGGGCCTGGTGAGGACAGGGCCCCCCGACACCGCCCTCCTGGGGGTCACCTTGCAGGAACAACGCCCCGGGGGACCCTCTTTGAAACCCTGGCTGGAGTCCAGGTGGTCAAGGGGGTCTCCATCCCCCCGATCCTCCTGCAGGTGGGCTACAGTCACCCAGGACAGCTGGCCGGGGGCCAAGCGCTGGCACTGCCCGTTTGGCCCTCCCTCACCCAGGCTCCCGACCCCCTGCCCTCCTCAGCCTCCTGCCCAAAGTGGGCAGAGACCGGAGGCTGCCAGGGAGGGGGTGCGGAGGCTGGCCCCCCACAGGCACCTCCAGGCTGGCGCTGCCAGGGGACCTCGGAGGAACTTTTCAGTCTCACATCCGACAACCCCATTCAGACTCAGCTGGCATTTCTTTTTTGAAGCAAAGCATGCGGCGGGTCGTAGCCGCACGCCCTCAGCATGCTGGGCATCTCCCGGTGCCCGCGTCAATGGCTCCAGGAGAAGCGTTTAGCAAATGCTGAAGGAAAAAATAGAAATGATGTCCTGGAATCCTGAGAAACACCATCTTGGGAGGGTGGCGAGCAGAGAGTGTGATTAAAGCCAGATGCCACGAGACTCTAAGCGTCCCGGGGGATGCCATCCCCATCATTTATCTGGTAGAAATTGCTCTGCTCCGTCTGCAGCCAGCCCGCCTGGCATGGGACACCCTCTAAACAGTGTTTAATCCCAGCGAGTTTGTCTCGCTCCTGCTCGTGCGTGATCCAACTCGACGCGGGGCCAGCCCGGCCGGCTGGCCCCCAGCAGGCCTCTCCCCGCCAAGCCCGCCGGCTGGCCGGGCTCTCCCTCACAGCCGCGGCGAGGACAGGGCGGCCCTGCGGTCAGCGGCCAGGCATCCGCCTGGCTTGCGTGTCCCCGGAGCTGCCAGGAGGGGGGCTGAGACGGTCCCGGGAGGCGGGGCCGGCTGGGAGAGGCAGCAGCGAGAGCCGGGTGATGGCGCAGAGGAGGCGGAGAGGAGGGCTGGGGACACCGAGGTGGGCGGGGAGCCTCGCCCTCCGTGGGGCTGGGGACAGGCGCCGGGACCCACGGAGGGATATCAAGGGCTCTGGTGTGGACACGAGGGTCCAGACTGGGCCGGGGTCGGCCCCAGAGGCTTGGTGGGGACACGTGGGGCGGCGGGGCGGGGGTGGCAGGGCAGCACAGACACAGACGTGCAGGAGCCGGAGCGGGTGGGCCTGTCTGCAAGGGCCCAGACCGCCTGGGCCGGGGCCCCCTCCTTGCGCTGTCCCTCCGCCCCGAAGGAAATCGCTGGTCTGCACCGTCTGCCTGCCCCGCAGCTGCGTTTGGGGGCAGGTGACTGACTTCCCCAGTTTCCCAAGTCTAAGGCGGGAAAGTAAGGGTGCCCAGGTGGTCCGCACGCCCGCCCTCACCCACATCCAGGTGACGGACCGAGAGCCGTGAGGCCTTCCGGCTGCTGGCATTTGGGGGAGCTGTGGGCTCTGTGCTCGATACTTTGGGGGTGCAGGGAAAGGAGGTGCAGCCCGCCCTTGGGGGTGAGTCTTCAGAGGCCCGAAGGCAGAGAAGGGAAGGGAGGCCAACCCTCAGGGGCCCCCCTCGGGCTCCACGGGTACGGTGGCACAAGAGAAGACGTGATGATGAATCTGTGTTGTTTTAAGTCATTGAGTTTGTGGCAATTGGTTACAACAGCGATAGAAAACTAATGAAATGGAAAATTCTGAATTAAAAATTAATAAGTGAAATCAAGAACCTAGTGAGTTCAGTCGCCAATTCTCGCCTGAGACAGGCCCAGGCGCTGCCGCGGGGCTCGTCCAGGTTCCGGCTGGAGCACAGAGACGGCGGCGAAGGGAGGTGCCGGCTGGGCCGCCCAGGGCACCCTCGTCGATCGCTTTTTGATAAAAATGAAAATGAGGTAATGGGGTGCTTTTCAGAGAACAGGAAGCGCCTGCCCACTCACACAGACGCTTTCTCGAATGTGAAACAGCGACTCAGGCTTCCCGGGGGGGCCTCCAGCCTCGCAGCCCTCAGTGGCGTCTGGCTTCTCCAGCCGCCTCAGTCATGCAAGCAAACCCTCAGCGTTTCCCTCGCGTCTCAGCACAGCGCAGCGCCACTCCCGATGGGCGAGAAGGAAAGCCGCAGTCTGGAACCCATGCAGGATTTTCCCACAGAATATTAGCAAAGCTCCAGCGACACAGGAAAAAGGCCGGTGCTGGGCCCAGACGCGGCTGACCCTAGAGCAGAGCATAGCAGGGCGCTGGCGTCAAACTGTAGGGGGGCTCGGGCGTCACTCACGCGCATAGACGTGTGGGGGGCCGAGGCCGTGCGGGCCGCGCGCCCCGCAGAACCTCTCTCCGGGCGACGGAGCCCAGGCCCGCGCTGCGCCGTGCTCTGCTGCACCGGATCGCCGCCGTGTCCTTGACCCACAGCCACCGAGACGACCTAGTTGCAGGAGACGCCTCGGAACGGCGCCTGGCAGGCAGCCAGCGCCAGCTGGCCTGTGGGGCTGAGGCCGGAGCCGCGCGTGGGGAGACGCTGCTCCCGCCGTCCCCGACCGTGCCGTTTCCGGTGCAGGAGTCCCGGGCGCTCCGAGACGCTGAGACCCAGCGCGTGCGACTCACCCACCACTGACCGCACGGCTCGCCCACCACTGCCCGCAACGTGTGGGACAGGCGCGTCCACCAGCGGGGCCCGGGCCCCAGAGACGCAGACAAACGGCGGCCTAGACTGAGGGGGCCGAGGGAGGCCATGGGGGGAGGCCGGAGAAGGGCAGTCCCGGGCAGCCGTTTGCCCACGTGGAAGGGGCAGGGACCTGACCGTCGCCCAGCGATCTGTCCTCGCCTGGACCAGCCCCATGGGAAAGGCACAAACGTCAGGAGAATGAGGGCCCCTGATTGGGGGTGGGGCCCAGTCAGGAACAGGGGCGGGGTCAGAGAGGAGACTGACTACCCCAGAGCGTCTCCACGCAGACGCGGCAAGGAGGGGCCGTGAGGCCGCTGGGCGGGAGGCGCTGACCAAGCACGGCGGTGCCCAGGCCCCGGGCGCCTGCGGGGCGAGCGAGGAAGGGCCGAGAACGGTCAGCGCATCGCGAACATGGGAACAGCCGTCCCCAGCGGCTAAGGGTGCAGACCTCGGTGGTTGCGCAGAGACTGCGGGACACGGGCGGCCACGTCACTTCGGCCCCTGGCTGGACCGGTCAGCAGGGACCAGCACCCACACCGGCGTCTCCCCGCCTCAGGCCGGCGACAAGGGAGGCCCCGAGGAGTGGGGCGGGAGGGCGCAGCTCTGTCGTGGGGAGCCAGGTGCCATCACTCCTGGCGCACCCGGCGGAGCCGCCCCTTACACGGGGGGTCTGGTCCCGGGATGGGCCTGGGCGGGGGAGGGGAACACCAGCCATGCCCCCGGCCGCTTCGCCCAGGCTCGGTGCCCCCACCCCGTGGTCCTCAGCCCCTCCCTCCCCAGCATCCGAGAGGGCGGTGGCCCTGGGGCAGGGGCGAACCCAGTAGTGAGGGCGGCGCGAGCCCGCCAACATGGGGCACGCAGAGAACGGACGGGAAGGGCGTTTCACACACTTGGGCCTCCGCGGGGGCAGCGGCTGGGCGGTGTGGGGCCGGCGGCACGGCCAGCTGGAGGCCACTCTGCTTCGGGGGGCCGGGCTGGCCAAGGCCATCCACAGACTGTTTCCTGATTTAATTTTGCTCGTTTGGACTCCGATTGCTCTTGCCTCTGGGACTTTCCCTCTGGAAAGTACCAACTCCGCGCGGGCCGGGAGGGCTCTCAAAAGGGACGCTGCAAGCAGACAGCCCCGCTGGGCCTCGTCCACGGTCCGGACAGCACAGGCTCAGCTGTTTTAAAAAGGGAGGTTGACACTGTGCTGTCAGTAGAGTTTAAGCAAATACTTTATAAGTTTATTGTATCGAAGGTCTTTTTATCTTACTGTAAGACTACGTAAATTCTGCTGAACTTTTATGCATTTGTTTCTGTAGGGAAATTTTAAATACTTTTGGCAGGGCTTGGGTCACAGTGAAAAAAAAAATTACCGTAGGAAGAAAGTATAGAGTTTGAAATTGAGGGGGCACAGTTAGAACCCTGACACCATCCAGATGGCCGTGTTGAGCCAGCCAAAAGCCCACGGGGAAGTCAGTGTAACGGTTGGGGCAACAAAGCCGACTGTGGGTGGACAAGCTCCCCCTCTGCCCTCCTGGCGGGCTCTTGCCTCCCCCGCCTGGAGCACATCTGGGTGAACGAGCTAAGTGCCCCACAAAGGCACTAAATTTTTGTGTCAGGAAATCCTCTGCGCTCTGGCTGCTTCTTGTTCAAAAGCTCTTGATTTAAGGAACACTGAACCAAAGGATTCTTTCTATGACTTCCAAAAAATAATTTGAGATGTAAAGATTTTAACAATTTGCAATTATCCATCAATTTTCCACCTCACAGAGGCGTGGACCTGATCGCACGAACAGGGGAAGCTCAACAGGTGAGAAGATGTGACTCTGAAATTCTGTCGTCACACCCTGAACACGCCAACTTGAGAGAAGGCTTCGACGAAACCCTTGTTTCCGCTACATTTTGTCCCGGGAAGTTTCAAGCCCCCAGAAAAGTGGGGTGCTGAATCAGCCCACCACTGCACTGGCTCTTCCCATCCTCGCCCACCCTCCCCCTCCTCCGCGGCCGCCTTGGGGGCTCACCGCAATCCGAGCAGAGGCCCCCCGGCACCTTTTATCCGTAAACACCTCAGCAGGCGCTCCCGCGACTTCCTGCCACCACTGCCTCCCCTTCGAGAGACTCTCCGGGGCCTTTTTGGGCAGCGTCTGATGGGTCCTGGGGCGCACTGGACAAGCAGAATGGCCGGGTAGTGCTTCCATGTCCACCAGAGGCAGCGGCCGCTGCGATTTTCTTCACCGAAGACGAGTCCAATCTGTTCTAGAACCTCACGGAAGTGAGATCAGATGGCGCAGACTTTTTCAGGAAAGGTTGCGTTCGCTCCACATAATCACGCTGGGCCCCGTCCAAGGGAGTCTCGCTGGTGCTTCTCCTCTCCTCTTGCCGAGCACCGACTGTCTGTTTGTGCTGGGGAGACCACGGCCTGTTTACCCACCTCCGTGATGGACACATGGCCCGCGGCCAACGTGGGGCGATGATGGAGGAAACTGCTAGAACATTCTTGACTCAGTCTTTTTGGAGACATATGATTTTACTTCGTGGGCATATGTTTGTTTTGGGAGAAACTGCCCAATATTTTCCAAAGTGGTGGGAGCATTCTAAATGTCACCAAAAATGTATGCGCTCCGGCTGGCGCCACCCTCGCCAGCGTTTGGTGCTGTCTGTGGTTCCAGCTCCGCAGTTTGGTGTCTTGTGCGGAGTGAGACCTTCCAGAGGCTTCACTGTACCCCGGCTGGCCCAGGAGGTGGCACCGCCTCAGGGCCGCGCCGCCGCGTGGTCCCTGACACCAGGGCTTACTGCCTCCCCCCGTGGACCTTCAGCTTTACAGCCGGCGAGGTGACCGTGGCCCCGACCCCACGAACAGCTCCCCACGTCCCCCAATTGCCTGCTCGCCCGAGAAGGGCGTCCTTGGGAGAAGGCACAGACGGACGGAGGCAAGACCTTCTCTCCACACCTCTGTGCTTGTTGCCCGCTGCGCGTGGAGCTTCTGCAGACCCCGAGCCGTGAAGACATTTGCCTGTGTCTTCCTCTGGCGGTTTCGTCGGCTTTAGCGTCTCTGAGGCCTCTTGCTCCTGGGCAGCCACCGCCGCTGTGGACTGAGACCATCCTTCCTGCAGCTGGTGCCGCTCTGGCGAGGTTCTTGGAAACAGTTTGGGACTCGTTATTCCATCTCAGCAATGATCCCGCTATTCTTGTGCCTGTGTTGGAAAGTCTTAGTTACTGTAATTGATGGTGATTTTTGAAGCCAGGGAGCGAATTTACTAGCTTTGTGCTTTTAAAAATATTGCCTTTGATATTCTAGATATAGAGCATTTTAAGACAGAGTTTCAAACCAAATGGGCAGATTCTACAAAAATGCCTTGTGGAATAGCTGCAGGGATTGCAGGGAGCACAAAGTGAACCCCAAGGGGCCGGGCACACGCTCAGCACCGCAGACTGCGCCTTTCAGCCCGTCCACCTCCCCGAGGCAGCTCCATGCTGTGTTTTACTGGACACTTCGGGGCCGCTCCGGGCACCGGCACCAGCACCTCGCTCGGCCGACCCCGCTGGCCGCCGCTGTCTGAGGGGGTGCTCCCCCAACACCCCCCTCCCCTCATCGTGTCCCCTGGGACTCGTGGGCTCTCCCTTCATGAGCCATACTAGACGTTTACTGATCTGATCATACTAGACGTTTTTTTTGATTTGCAAAAACTTAACTTTTGGACTCTTCAATATCTGTTGTTTTTCTCTTTATTGCTGATTTCTGTTCCTATTATTATTTCCTTATTCTTACTTCTGTTGAGTTCACTTTTCCTGTAGTTCTGCCTTCCAAAGACAGAACTGGACTCCACTGAGGCTTAGCCACCGTG
>PVIJ01016509.1:0-32456 GCA_004024925.1 Scalopus aquaticus | reverse complement strand
GGAGGGGGGGCTGGGGCTCAGGGTGAAGCACCCCAGGGGGAAGCCCCTGGGAGCTCCCACGGGGGACAGGGGAGGACAGGATGACGCCACAGCCCCACCAGCAGCAGGGAGCCGGGTGGGGGGGCTGCACCCATCTGTGCACCAGCCTCTCGGAAAGCGGCCCCGCCTCGAGGCATCTTCCCCACCTGGGCAGCCTCCCCCTTCCAGGCCCAGTGACCTCAACACCCGCATCATAGTTAGCTGTTGGGTAGCCCAGTTTTAGTTATTACGGTTAAAGGCAGGTAACTATTCAGATAGTCCACGGCTCACATTCACTAGTTTGAACTCCGGTTACCACTCCTCCTACCCATTCAGAGCTCACCCTCACGCCCCATGCAAGTTTTTTCTTGGAAAAACTTAGCTAAAACACTCTGTGGCAAACGAAATCTTTGTCTTCAACAGAAAGTGCTAGTAACAAAGGTACTCAGACCACCTGGCAGGGGGAGCTTTAAAAAAGCCATCAAATGAAAGGCAGTGTTTATTTTTGCATTTCAAAGATAAAAGCGTTTGATACTGAAGGTTAGGTATTTTGTTTCAAGTTTAAAAATTAAAAACTACATTTTATGGAGACTAAAACTATTAGTTAGATCTCAACCTCTTGGCTTCAAGGCAGCACGGGGCAGGTGCTGACCGCAGAGTGCATACAGCCCTCCCCGGCCACAGCCCCTCAGCAGTGCGCGGCTACCGCAGATGACCTGCACCAACACCGCCTCACTCCTTCGTACACACACGAATTTGGCCAAACCTCGTCTTTCTGCACGATTCTTCATACAACTCCCACCCCATCTGCCCCCCGTAGGAGCAAGAGCGAAGCCCCTCGGCTCTGAAAGACAATTCACAGCAGCAGGAACCACCTGGAGCTGCTGGGGAGGGCAGCTCCACTGCGGTCACTTCAGTGTCCACTAGCATGCAACGAGGCGCTGAGCAAGCCCTCCCTCACTAGCAGGAAAGCAGCTCTTACAGTAGCCATCCAAAAATAAACCGAAGCGACCTGGGTCCCACCCCGCACTGGTCCAGGGGGACTGGAGGCTGGGGTTAGCCCGGGGTGAACGTCTGTAAATGCCCCTTCCCGGCTTCCAGTCCTGTCCTGCGCATCAGGTTCTGGCTGCTGCCCCGGGTTGGGTCGGCTCCGGACGGGGTGGCTCTCCCGGGGGTGGTTCAGGGTGGGGGAGGAAATGCAATCAACTCAGTGCAACCAGGCATGCGACGGGCAGGGGCCTGGCGAGGCTGGGCAGGTGCTGACTGCAGGCCTGTGCTTCCAGCAGAGCGGGCGCTGCGTTCGGGCAGCGTGGTGTCCATCTTGGGCTGGGGAGGGGGCCCTTCGTGAGACGTGCGGCCGAGCTGCAAGCAGCAAGGGGGGAAGCTGGAATCTATATAAAATGCAGACTAGATGCCTGCTGATGCTCCTTTCCTGATGATCTCGGGTCAAAGGACCTCAACTTTATTAGTGACTCCCCCCACGCTTCTGAAGCCTTATACATATAAAGTAGTTCTTTAAAGAATGCAAAGACTATAATTTGGAAATCACTGAGGAAAAAATCCCTTAAAGTATAAACAAGCAGTATGGGGAGAGAAATAAAAGCCCTGAACGCAATAAAGATAAGGCATGTTTCTCAGCTGGAAGCATAAATACTGTACATAAGCTGATGTTAATTTCCCCCCAAAGTGATTTATAGATCTAAAACAATTCTAGTCAACATGCAGATGGGCCTCTCTTTTTCTGGGCACTTGACAAAGTGATTCTCAGTTCACCTGGAAGAGTAAAAAGGTAGGAAGAGGGGCCTCCCTGGTGGTGCAATGGGCTGAGTGCAGCACTGTGAAGCTATTCAGAGCCACGGCAGCACAAGTTCGAGACCCAGCCAGGAAGATCCCCTCTGGGCGCAGCAGACCTCTCCTGTCTCCCTGCTGCTCCCCTCAGCAGTGTATCTCAGTGGATCCACCTGTTCTGCTCCCCACTGCGTCTCTGGGGAGTCCTCTCGCCACCCCACACCTCTGGCCTGCACCCCAGTTCTTGTATGCATAAATAAATCTTTAAAAAAAATAAAAGATAGGAAGAAGAAAATTTCTAACAAGACGGACTCCTGCCGACGGCAGAGCTTGGGAGTTACGGCCACGCAGGCTCAGGAGGCGGGGGCACATGCGCCGCCCCGGCTGGATATCTGATGGGAGGGCTGCGGCCAAGAACCGACCTCGAATCAGTGGAAAGGGGAGGAAGATGTGTGAGGTGACTGTTGGGTGCATGTGGGGAAAAATCAATTACAATTGTCCTCTGAGACCAAAGTAAAAGCTGGCCACGATGGTTAGTTAAATCGTTAAATAGAAAAAGCCACGGTGCCTCCCCTGCCAGAGTTTTAGAAGAAAAGGAAAGGGACTATCAATTTTCAAGCTAGAAAAGGACATTTAAAAATACTGAATGAACCTCTGAGGGATGCTGCTCACATTTAAACATTTACAAATTTCTGTATGTTCCTTCCAGAAAAAGCAAATACAAACGCCACAAACAGAAGGAGTTGGTATCACAACTGATTGGGGAAAAAACGGAGCTTCTACTACTTAAACAGTTCCGTTCACAAGACAACGGTAACTGATCAGTAACTGCATGAAAAGGTCTTTTTTCACCGATCAAATCCACAATCATTAAAAAAATGGCAATTGCTCAATAGTGGCGAAGACGTGGTGTTCGGCCAGCCGGCCGGCCGTGGAACCCTTTGGGAGAAAGCCTGGCAGTATGTGTCAAGACTCCTTGCATAAGTAATCTCACTTCTGGGAGCCTGCTCCGAAGGTGCAGCGGCCACAAGTGAGCATTGCATTAAAAAAATATTTATTTATTTTTTAAGATTTATTTATTTATGCACACAAGCTGGGGTACAAGCCAGAGGCATGGGGCGGTGAGAGGGTTCACCAGAGAGAGCGGGGAGCAGAACAGGCAAATCGATGGAAACACACTGCTGAGGGGAGCAGCAGGCGAGGCAGGAGAGGTCTGCTGTGCCATGTAGGAATCTCCCCGGCCGGGCGTTGAACCTGCATCACCGCTGCCAACAGCTCCACAGCGCTGCGCTTAACCGCTGCGCCACCAGGGAGGCCCAAAATATTTATTTTTTTAAAGTGAGCTAAAACATAGATGACATAAGACTGACCATCTTGACCATTTTTAGGGCTCGTCTCAGCGGCAGTAAGCTCATCCACAACACTGGGCAGCCGCCCCCACCGGCGCCCGAGTGCCTATCATCTTGCAAAACTGACACTGTTCCTGCTAGACCCCCTCCTCCACCCGAGTCACCTCCCCAGCCATCTACTGTCTGTCTCTGGATGTGACAGCTCTAGGGACCTCACAGAATTGGAATCAGTGGTATTTAGCTTTTTGTGGATGGTTTATCTCACTCAGCACAGTGTTCTTCAGGTTCAGTTATGCAGTAGCCGGTGTCAGGATTTCTGTCCTTTTCAAGGCCGAGTAATACTCCACTCTAAGTACAGACCGCGGTGGGCACTTGGGCAGCTTCTGCCTTCTGGCTGCCGTGAGCAAAGCTACGATGAACATGGGGCGCCAGTATCCGAGTCCCTGCTTTCAGGTCTTCTGAGAACACACCCAGAAGCGGAATTGCGGGACAACACGCAAGTCCTATTTTTAATTTTTTGAGGAGCTGCCATGCTGTTTTCTACATTCCCACGGGGCACGAGGTATCCAAGTTTCTCCACATCCTTGCCAACTTGGTGCCCTCTGGTTGTTGGGCAACAGCCATCTGAATGAGGTGATCTGGTCTCTTGCTGGGGTTTCCATTTGCACTTTCCTGATGATTGGCAGCATGAACATGTTTGCACGGGCTCGCTGCATGCTTTCTTTGGAGAAATAGCAACTCAAGTTCCTTCACTCAGTTCTTTTTTTTTTTTTGAAGATTTATTTATTTTGCATACAAGCTGGGGTACAGGCCAGAGGCGGGGGACGGCGAGAGGGTTCACCAGAGACAAAGTGGGGAGCAGAACAGGCAGATCGACAGAAACACACTGCTGAGAGGAGCAGCGGGTGAGCAGGAGAGGTCTGCCGCGCCATGTGGGAATCTCCCCGGCCGAGCGTCGAACCCGCGAGCCGCTGCCGACAGCTCCACAGCGCAGCGCCCGACCACTGCACCACCAGGGAGGTCCCTTCACTCAGTTCTTAATCGGGGTATTTGTTTCCTTGCTGTTGTGTTGTGGGAGCTCCTTCCATAGCCTGGAGGTGAACCCCTTGTCAGATATGAGTTGCAAATAGGTCTTCCCACTCTCTGGGCTGTCTTTTCCCTCTGCTGATTGTGTCCTTGGATGCAGAGATATTTTTAAGTTCTGATGAGATCAACTGACTTGCTGCCTGTGCTGGTGTCATCTCCAGAAAATCGCTACAGCTCTAAAGTGAAGCTTGTCCTCTGGGCGCTCACGCACCAGTGTCTCTGAGCCGCTGAGTTAACCTTGTGCACAGTAAAGGTAAGAGCCAGCCTCCCTGCTTGCGTGCAAATGGCAAAGCTCCAGCTGTTCCAGCACCATGGTTGAAAAGACAGTTCTTTCCCCTGTGAATGGGCGGCACCCTGCTGAGAGCCATTCTTCCAGAGTGTCTATTTCCACCAAGCTTCAGAATTCTACTCCATATTCTATCTACTGGCTTGTGCACCAGAACCATCGTGTTTTAAGTATGGTAGCTTTGCAGTCCATTTAAAAACCAGGAAATTCAAGACTTCCAATTTTGGTCAAGATTGCTTTTGCTATCTGGGATCCCTTTATATTCCATGTGAATTTTAGGATGGATTTCTCTGTTTCTGGAAAACAATTTCATTATGATTTTGACAGGGACTGCACCAAATCTACAGATGGCCTTGGGGAATTTAACAGTTTAAATCTTTGAATCCATGAACTTGTTCCATTTATCGCTATCTTCTTTAATTTCTTTGAGCAGAATTTTATAGTTTTCAGTGTTATAAGTCTTTTACCTCCTTCATTAAGTTTATGCCTAATAGGAATATGTTCCTTTTGACAGCTTTTTTTATTTATGATTTTTAAACGCCAGAAACTACCTTAATGTCAAAGGGATTATCCACATGAAATGCATCCATCAAAAACATTAACACATTTATGACATGAAAATATAAGGGAAAAGAGCAGCATGTAGTTTTCCAGAAGCAGCATGACCATAACAAGAAGCATTCAGCAAACATCAGGCGCAGCCACTGCTGAATGCGTTTCTGCTTTCAGAAACTTCTCAGGGATCTTCAGTGTTGCTAAGATAAACATGATACTTTCCGGACAATTGAGAGTAACACTTTTTAAGAAGACATCTAGATTAAGCTCCAGCAGGGAGAATCCCTTGTGAAGGCTGCCTCTCGGGCAAAGGCTAAGAACAAAAGGCGGTGATGGGAACCCAGGAACTACGTGACACAAAAGACCGATTGTGGGGCATAAGTGAGATCATGTACGTAAAAGCACACCACAAAAATTAGCCTGAATCAGGCCCAACAAATTGAACCTACAAGTTAGAGGCTGTTGTCTCAAGGAGCCAGTGACGGACCAACCTCTTCATGGCCTGGCCCCTGGGTCCCGCCCCGGCTCCCCCCAGTGCACCGGAACCTGCACTCATGAACTCGGCAGGCCCGAGCCAGAGGAGGCGCACAGGCCAGCCAGGTCCCTGGCGCGGGGACAGGCTGTCACCCCGCCCGGGGAGGAGCCGGTCAGCACTGGACAGAGGCCGGCCAGGATAACCTGCTTGAGGGGGCGCCGGTGAGCTCCCTCCCTTCTCAGGTGTCAGGGGGATGCCGGGGGGCGCTGCCCAGGCACAGCGGGGCGCTCAGGGGCGAGCAGTGGGTCCAGGCAGGGTTGGGTGAGATGCCACTCTGGGAACAGGGCATCGGGCACGAGCCCGTGATGGCGGTGGGGCCACCCACGGGCTCTGCTCACACGCCCCTGCGGGAGGCCCTCCTCCTCTGGGCGCAGCCCCTCCACGCCTGGCGCTCAGCAGGGGCGGACCAAGGGTGAGTGTGGCAGTAGCGCCCAGTCTGAGCCGACCAAGCTACCTAAACCTCGCACGCGTTAAGCCCCTTCCCTGCAGCAGGTAACAGGCCGTGCTGCCAATAAGTCGCACACCAGAGCCCCTCCGGACACACAGTCCCCCAGCCCCCCGGGCCCAACACTGCCTGTGACGGGCCTCACTAGGGCTCCTCCTTGCTCCCCTCCTGCGTGTGGCTTCGAACGCGCATCGCAGGTGAAGCGTGCAGCCGATGCCCAGGAAAGCCCCTCCCAGCCCGGCGAGTCTTCCAGACCAATGGGCAGACACACCACGGCCTCGGTGCCGCCCAAGGGGCGCGAACGTGCGCGGTTCCCTGTGGGGATGAAGCTCCGGGACAAGGCTTTGCTCCTTGGTCCCTCTCAGGCTGTGTGGTCTTGATTTAAAAACGAACTTCGCGGAGGCACAGCCCACGGCTTTAACTTGAGGTACCAACCCCAAAGAAGGCTTTCAGATTTCACTTCTAAGTGCAGCCGAAGGCCCCGCCCCTCCCCTGCAGGCAGCGCTGTGGGCGCCGGGGCGGGTGTTTCCAGGCCCACGAGCTGGGCGTCCGCGCCCTGGGTGCACGGCCAGCACCCTTCGAAGCCGCACGGGCCGGGGGACGCAGGGTGAGAAATCTCGCCTGGAAAGTCGGCTTTGCTTACGGTCTGACACAGGCTTCTCCCCGGCCGAGCGAGGGCGCCTCTGGGTGTGCCGTGGCCCTGGCCACTTCCCCTGCCCGGACAACGCGGAGGCCAGTCCGCCTGCGGGCTGCTACACTGCACCCCGCTCCCCGGCCCCGGCCGTGCCCGCGCATCAGGAGTGGCGCACAGACCCAGGCCTGTGCCAGAGGACACGGCTGATGCGTTTCCCAGGCCGCCAGGGAAGGGCGGGCCCTCCTTCCACTCCATGTTCTTCCTCAACTCGCACGCAGGAAGCACAGCCCCGCCAGAGGTGTGTGACTCCATTTTAAGCCACAAAAAAGCCCGGATCCACTTATACGGCAAAACTCGCTATTGTGTCAGGAACGCAGGTTGGGGACTGCTGACGCGGGAGTACTCTACTGTCACAAGAAAAGGAGGGCAGGAAACATACATTTTGACTGCCATTGCAAAGCCAATTTTTAAGATTAGACTACATTCTCCCAACAACAATGTAACAACTTCCTCCACAAAAGGCCAAATCCTGAGCTGCTCTGAATTTCTGCCCCGGGATCTCCAGTTGGGTGAATTAACACTTTGTGGCCCGCTCACGTATCAGTACGTGTTTTTGTCACCAGTATCAGGTGGCCACTCACGTATTCATATGTGTTCATCTCGTCTCCGGTTTTTCACGACACGGTGGATTTATTTGGAACCATCAGGAGCTATTTCTTGGATCGTACTCAGTCTAGAAGCTTTACACATTGTTTTGGTGAAAGTGTAAGGTGTTTTATGAGCGATATTTCGGGTTTTTTAATATCCAGTAGTTCAGGAGTTGTGTGTGTTTTACTGACTGCTTCTACCATTCATGCAGTGGCACAGAAAATGGCCGGCCCCAAGGGCTGGTAAACTTAAAGGGCACCGGCACACAGAGTGTTAAGTCCAGGCCTTTGTCGTCTAAAACAGGGAGCACAGCCCCAAGAAACACAGCCCAGGACCAACTTACTCCTCCTGTAAGTCATGTAAAGAAATCGGTCTCTCCTTTAACGCTTGCACTTTCCAGACCAGAAATGTTCGGGGAGGGATGGAGTCAGAACAGGGCCGGCAGAGGCTTCAGCCTCACACGGTTTAATCAACAAAAACAGGAAATCCTTTGTTACTTTACAAATGACCACAGCTTCCAGACGCCCAGGACTGCCCCAGGACTGCGTGGGCCTGGGCAGTCAGCCCCACAGCCGGAGCAGGAGACGGTCCTGCTCTCAGAAAGGGTCCCGGCCTGTGAGGGGAGAGCTGCCGGCACAGGGGCGCCCCCTGAGGTTCACACCCCCGCACACCTGGGCCGAGCACCGGCCAGGAGACAAGACTCACGCAGCCGCCCGTCAAGTCGGGAGCCAGGCGGCACCACCCGGCGACACCAGACAGGGTTTTCAGCCCACCCCCAAGGAAGCCGCCGAGGAGGGAGACACCTCCGGTAGGCAGGGGGCCTGGAGCCCCCAGAGTCAGGTGAAAGGCGCCCGCCAACCGGACCTGAAGCGGGTCACGGGCCTCAACAGCCCTGCGCAGACAAGAGCCGCCGCGGGGTGGACAGGCGGAGAGTGGTCCCCACAGCAGCCACCCCCGAGCTCCCCAGCACCGCCCTGATGCAGCCCCCAAAGAAAGTGTCCCTTCCTAGGGCTGCAGGACAACGGCCTGGCCGGCCAGAAGAGCAGGGAGCCCCGTGCTGAGATTCACTCTGGGCATGACAGGGTCTGGGGGGAGCAGAGCCCTGCTGAGGAGACGGGCCCCCCCGAGGCGCTGGCGCTGCAGGCTCCTGGGCGCCGCGTGGCCCTCGGGTTGGAGAGCAGCTGTGGGCGCCCTCCCAGGAGGCCACGAGTGCCCACAGGGAGCCACGCCTGGAGAGCCGGAGCCCCACAGACCAGAGAGTGCCTGAAACCGGGCGCTCAGCCTGACACGCCTGCAGATTCCGAGACTCCGGAGTCACCGGAGACAGGGCAGGGGCTTGGGAACCCTGAGAGAACTTGGCGGGCAATTTTTTTTTAAAGAGTTATTTATGCACAAAGCTGGGGTACAGGCCAGAGGCGTGGGGCGGCGAGAGGGTTCACCAGAGACAGAGCAGGGAGCAGAACAGGCAGATCAGAAATACACTGCTGAGGGGAGCAGCGGGCGAGGCAGGAGAGGTCTGCCGCACCATGTGGGATTCTCCCCGGCCGGGCGTCGAACTCGCGTCGCCGCTGCCGACAGCTCCACAGCGCAGCGCCCAACCGCCGCGCCGCCAGGGAGGCCCTGGCGGGTGATTTTATGTCTGTCGACTGTAACACTAAAAAAAGATGGGGGCAGCGGGGGAAATTGTGGCTGTATTGTGTATTTTGTTTTTAGAGTAGTTCATTTTTACTGTATTTTGTGACCATGTCAGTCCGGATTGAAGATTAAAAGAAAAAAAATTAGCTGGATCAAGAACACAGCCGGGGGGCCTCCCCGGTGGCGCAGCGGTTAAGCGCTGCGCTGTGGAGCTGTCGGCAGCAGCAACCACGAGTTCGACGCCCGGCCGGGGAGAATCCCACATGGTGCGGCAGACCTCTCCTGCCTCGCCCGCTGCTCCCCTCAGCAGTGTATTTCCAATCTGCCTGTTCTGCTCCCCGCTCTGTCTCTGGTGAACCCTCTCGCCGCCCCACGCCTCTGGCCTGTACCCCAACTTGTGTGTATAAATAAAAAATAAATCTTTAAAAAAAAAAAAAAAGAACACAGCCGGGCACAGGACACTGGAAACAGATGAGGCTCAGAGGAAGACGCAGGTGACGAGGCCGACACGTGCCTGGTCGGAGCCTGAGGGGAAGGGAGGCTGATGCAGAGACGGCGCTGCGAATTTTCCTGAAGTGAGAAAATACCAGCTTTCACAATCTAGTCACAGCTTCCCGGTGAACCCCCCAAAAGTCTGATAAAAGAGAAGCCCACATTTGGGTACCAAGCAGCAGAACAACGTCACAGACAAAAATCAGCAGCGACGGGAAGTCAGACGCCACCTTCAAGGACCGGTCGCGCTCCCGGCCGACGCCGGCCTCGGGCCTCTGCTTTGCCCTCCGGGCCGCCCTGTGTGGCTTTACGCGAGAAGCTGCCGACACTGAACAACGGTGCCACGCTGCTTTCCCAGCCGCCCAAACACGGAAACACGCGGCGTCTGAGGGGTGGACGAGCAGCCGGTGGCCGCGCCGGCATCGGAGCGTCACTCAGCGACCAGCCCAGAGAGCTGCCGAGCCCCGGAAACGGCCGGTGGGACCCGACAGGCTGCTCCCCAGTGAAAGGGGCTGATGTGTCACGACGGACACAACCCAACTACACGACGTTCTGGGAAAGACAAAGCCGGGGCGAGACCAGGCAAGCTCCGCAGGGGCCGGGATGTGGGGGTCTCGGCGAGCGCAGAGGACCGAGGCCGGGACCGTGCCCTGTGTGCCCCTCGCGGGAGAGGAAAAGGGGACGCAGCACCCTATAATCAACAAAGGACTTGTATCCGGAATAAGAAAGAACCCTTTAAGGGAATTAGGAAAACGTTGACCAGCCCAGTGGGAGACGGCCATTCAGCAAACCTCTGACAAGGTGCCTGACCCCGTCACAGAAATGAAAATTAAAGCAAAAACAAGGCCCCACAGCGAGCCAGCGCGACGCTGGTGATGTGACTACCGGGGGGCGGAGTGACGCTGGCACCTCCAAACGAACCTGGCGGCTGTGGTCAGCTGCTGCAGCCCAGGGCGCCAGCAGCCCCGTGGGGAGACCAGCTCCTGCGACAAACGGCGCCAGGACGACCGGCCGTGGGCGTGCGGGAAGATGTGGAGATCACCCTCACGGGGGACACAAAGCTACTCAGAGTGGATCACAACCTAAACACAGAATTGCAACTACAAAACTCCTAGAAGAAAACACAAGAACAAAACTCTGTGACCTTGGGCTGGGCAGAGAGCTCTGAGACGGCCCTAAAAGCAAACTCTGGAAAAGAAAAATGTAACAGACCAGAGTGTATCAAAACATAAAACATTCGTGCTTCAAAGACTCGACTACCAGGCTAGAGAGGCAGGACAGACTGGGAGAAGATGTCTGCAGATCCCGTTATGATAAAGGGCCCAAGTCCAGGCGCACGAGAACGACCGTGTTTCCGTGGGAAGACAGGTCGGCTGGAAAGGGGCGGGAGGCCCGGCAGCCCCAGGACCAGCACAGCTCACAGCCGGGGCCTGCAAGGGTGGGGGACGCGGCTGGCTCTGGAGGAGACACCCACCCCTGCGAGGAAGGCGGCGGGGACAGACATGCAAGGAGGGCGGGGGAGACGGGGCTGGCCGGCCGAGAGGGGGGAGGAGCAGGTGCTCCCTCGAACTCGCAGCTTCTGGAGCAGCTCAGCAAGAGCTTACTGCGAAAGTCAGCAGCTCCGTCCGCGGCGTGTGTGCCCAGGAGAGGAAGATCTCTGCTCAGACAGACTTCACGTCACTGCTCAGGGCGACACGGTCGCCAAAACCCAGCTCAGTGTCCACCCACCTGTGACCCCGCGAACGAGGTGGGGTGGTCGCCTAACAGGGTACTGCTGGGCATTCAAGACAAACTCCTCCATGTGGGTGAGCCACCAAAATCACGACACCAAGCGAAAGGCCCCACTCGACACCCTGCCCCCGCCCCAGGCTGGGATAAAGCGCGTCAGAGCCGCAGGAGCTGGGGAGCAGGGATGGGGGGGTGGGCAAATGGGTGCAAGCCATGGGTTTCGGGGGGAATGAAATTCTACAACTGGATTGTGGTTATGTATATACCACTCTATACATTACTAAAATTAAGTTTCCAGTTCCAAATGAGTGAACTTTACATATGCAAATTATGTGTCAATAAAATTCCTTTAAAAAGTTCATGATTTCAAAAAAAGCAAAAAAAAATCTATGGGTAGTACTGAAGTCCTATTCTGAGGAATACAGGGCTTTAAATTCTTCTATTATTAAAACAAACTGAAAGTAACTTTGTATTGAACCTCAGAGAGAAAAGGAACAAGATACAAGAAAACAGGGCAGTAACCACAGGTCAGAGCTGAAACTAACGACCTGCAAACGACAAAACCATCAAGAGCAGCAGACCTCAAGGGAGCGCAGACCTCATGGGAGTGCAGACCTCACGGGGGCGCAGACCTCACAGACCACACGGGAGCGCAGACCTCACGGGAGCACAGAGTGAGGACTTGGAGGGAAGCAGAGGGCTGGGGCGGAACACAGCCGGGAGGGGCCTGGCGAAGGTGGCCTCCTAGGCCTCGAGGTGCAGTCACGCACCCTGCCAACGGCGGGTGCCGAGGGCCTCCAAGCTCTCTGCCAGCAGCCCAGCTAAGGGAGGGCAGACAGAGCGGAAGGCCCAAGCTCTCAGCCGCCGCACCGCCTTGGAGCAGCACAGACTGGGCCCTGGCCCGCACGTCTGGCCGGCAGCGACCACACGCTAACGCTAAGCACACTGCTCGGCCTCGCCGCGGGAGACGGGCAGCGGGCAGAGCGGGCAGTGAGGAGCCACGCCCCAGCGGGCTGGCAGGTCACGCTCACCGAGCACAGGGACGCTTCTCACGGCGCTGTGAACACGGGGCGCCTGCTGGGCTGGCTACGTTCACTGCGTCGGCCAGTGGCGGCATAAAGGGAAAGTATCCAGCACGTACTGGCACAAACGCTGGGAGAGAGACAAAAATGTCGACAGGAAAATGGCGAGGCCACAGGCCCCCGCAAGACAGTGACCAAGAGCAGTAAGACAGCGCGGGGAGCGCGCCAGACAAAGTATTAAAGACCAGACCCTTCGTGAGATCATCGAGAGCTAATCAGAAGCAGAAACGGAAAATACACAACCCAGTTACAGAGTGAGAGAAACGATGGCGTATTTAGGAATAAATTTAATGTAAAGGCAGAGACTGGTGAGAAAATACAATCTCCTAAAAAGGCCAAAAGACGGCTGAGGAAAATCAAGGAGACACCAGCCCCGCGGACGGAAGCGTCACGAGGGTTGTCCGCCCAAACTAGTGGGTGGCTGCCGTGGACTTCCAGCCGGCCCCTTCTCTTTCCTGAACTAGACAAAGTCCCGTGGATGCATCAGAGAGTTGGGGACACCAAGGCGTGAGCTGCTCCCCCGGCACGGACGAGCCACAGAGCCCCCGGCGGGGTACGGAGAGAAGGGAGGGCGGAGGTGGGAGCAGCCTCAGGCCTGGGGAGGGCGTGTGGCCGCCTGGGAGGAGCCGGAGGCAGGTGAAGATCGGGATGAGCGTGGGGCTGGGGCCGGGGCGCGCTCGGGGGAGGGGCCCGGGGAGAGGAGCTGCTGGGGGCTCAGCAGTGGGTGAGAGAAGCCCTGTCCGCCCAGGGGCACTGGGGTGCTGGCAGGAGGGTCCCGCACGCCCCCCTCACGCACCCGCCGCACCTTCGGCTGGGTCTACTCGAGGCCGAGCCCGGGGCCAGAGCAGGGCCCAAGAGACCAGGCCGCGCCGCTGGCCGCTCAGCGGGGGCAGGCCCGTCGGCAACACCGGGCTCGTGCTGCCTGCCACGCTGCCACCCCGACCAAGGCCAAGCGCAAGCCCGCGGCAGCAGCGACGGGGCTGGGCTCCGCCAGCCGGGGCAGTGGGCTCCCTGGCCCAGCCTCCCGCCCGCCCGCGGGGCGCGTCCACTGAGCCCGGCCCAGGGGGGGAGGGGGAGGGCCTCACCACAAAGACCGTCACTGTGACCTTAAGGCACAGAGAACATCTGACGTTTTCTTTATTTAGTAAAATTGGTGTTAAGTTTTAGCAAATACAAAGCTTTCAGGGGCTCCCACTCGACTTTACGGTCCTTACCCCATTTTCCTTCAATTTCAAAATCTCCTACTGGAGACTCGGGGCTGAGCACCTGCAGACGGGGGGGCCTGTGCTGTGGGGGGTGGTGCCCGGGGCATCGTCTCCTGCTTGGAGTCCAGCAAGCACAGGGCAGGGCTCACCCAGCCACCCACTGAGGACGTCCCTGAAGAAGCAGGTCACAGTCCTCACGTCGAAGAGCCAGAAATCAGCTCTGCCGGGCCCCAGGGCTCGCTCTGGCGACCCCCCGCGCAGCGCCTAGAGCTCTAAGACCGAGGAGAGGGGCGCAGACGAACGGGCTACACTAACGACAACTCCCAAGAAGCGATTTCAAGCCTCCCCTCTGTCCTTTCAGTGTGTTCTACCTGCAGCACACTCACGATCAGACCTCACCCCAAACAGCGCCGGCGCCTACAGCAGCAGCGGGTAACAGGCGAAGGTCGCCAGCCCGTGGCGCCTCAGGAGGGAGGGACGTCGCCCACAGGCTGCACCACTGAGGCGCCGGAGCAGGCCCCACCCCGCAGCGCCACCTCCCTGGGAGAGGAAACCCAACTTCCAGGGCGAACGGCGGTTACCTTTCAAAGACGGCAGCTTCTGGAGCTCCCTGTTGCTGCTGACGCTGAAGCGGGAGGAGTTCTGCCGCTTCTCCTTCTTCACGATGGGCTGCGCCAGCGGCACCTTTATCTTACTGGACACTGCAGACGGGGGCGCCGTGAGGCTGTTCTTCCTGCTGGGAATCTGTTTCCAAATAAAACCACACACGTGAGCACGTCGAGCGGCTATAGATCGTGGGGCACGGGGAGTGTGGAGACACACCTTTCACTCCGGGCCAGTCCCACGTGACACGACCCCTGCTCTCCCCGGGCTTTCAGACCGTGCCCCCCAAATGCTGGACACAGACACACCGCATTTTCTGCCAAACCTCTGACTTCTAAATATTCACCAGAGAGGCCGATGCTGTCAGCTCAGCAGCGACCCCAGAGGCGGCGAGTCTTAGTGCCGGAGCCTGCGGCAGGTTCCTTAATTCCCTGAAGGGGTGAGGTTCAGGCACTGTGAGGGGCTGACAACGGGGCCCGTGCAGGTCTCGACCACACAGGCCAAGGCCGCGGAGCCCAGAGTCGGAGCTGGCCTGGAGGCGCAGGGAGGGCCCCAGCCAGGGAGTGAGCGGTCTCCAGAAGCCGGACAGGCGCTTCCTCGCCGAGGTTCCGAGGGAACCAGCCTGCCACACGGCGCCTCCAAGGCCTCCCTCAGACTTGTGGCGGCCAGATTCCAAGACATGAGGTTCTGTCCTTTGAAGCTGCCCAACTTGGAGGCACAGGACACTACACAGTGGGCGACCCCATGGAGCCCGGGCCTCCCTGCCCTCGCCCTCAGCAAAGGCCGCTGGAACCTCGGCTCCAGTCTCTGCTTGGGCACCCGCATCACCACCTGGGGCGCGCCCCTGCGGACGGCACCCGCAGCGCCACACCCGGCCACGCGCCAACCCACAGCAGAGCAGCAGCCGCGGGGCAGAGCGGCTGAGCAGGGTGCTGGAGCTCTCGGGCGGAGGGACAGCCGTGGCCGGTCCTCGCTCCTCCTGCCTCTGGTCTGCCCACGGGGCCGGGCGCCCCCAGCCCGGGCTGGAGTGGCTGGGCAGCCTCCCCTGGCGCACGGAGTCCGCAGAGCACCAACCCGCGCCCCACTCATGGGCCCTCACATGAGTGAAATTTTCACCAAGAAACAAGCGCTGCTGGCTTTCCAATGCGGGGCTCCTGGGCCCTGGGAAGAGCTCCCGAGAGGCCAGACAGGGCCCGCGGCGGAGTCAAGCATGCGGCCCCATTGCCTCCCTCTGCAGCTTCTTCCTCAAGGTGCTTCCCCGGGCACTGACCTTGGCGTTGTCACCCTTCCCGCCTGACCGGGAATGGCCGGCCTTGCTTCCCTAAACCCCACCCTAATGCCCGTCCTCCAAGGAAGTCCCCAGGGCTGGGCATCCCCAAGAAAGGAGGCTCCAGCCCACTGAGGCTGCCTCAGAGCCTCCAGTCTCAGCGAGAGCTTTGGAAGGGCGCCTGGAAGCCAAGGGAGAGGGCCTGAGGGGCCGCGGCGTGGGCAGACCGTCCTTCATAGAGGCTGCAGGCCGCGTGGACCACAGCGCCGAGGGGGGCCATGAAGGCCAAGGGGGCAGCAAGAATCTCTGAGACGGACAGGACAGGATGGGCTGGTCAACGGGCCCCGGCGTGCAGGGGTCTGGCTGGGAGTCACAGAGGCTGCCCCAGGCTGGAGGGCAGAATGAGCTGGACGGAGCCAGAGCCTGAGTGCCCGAGGCAGTCCAGTCGCGCAGGCTGTGTATGGGGCTGCTTCTCCCTCTTCTCCACACGGACCCTTTCCTTCCCTCATCAAAGCTCTCTGGTTTTCCTGGTTCCTGTCAGCGAGCCTTCTCCGCAGGTTCCCAGCCCACGGACAGGAAGGCCCCAGTGCCAAGCAGAGTGCCTGCTGAAGGTGGGGGGCAGGGCTGAGGGGAGCAGGCGGGAAGAGCCTGTGCCAGGGAGGCTCCGAAGGGCCGTGACCAGCCCCAGGGCTCAGAAGCTGGGTCCCACCTGAGTCTGCACAGCCTTGAGGTCTAACCACCTGTTTCCTGGCAACGCCGGGGAGAGGCTGCGCTAACCTTCAGGGGTTCAACCGCAAGACACAGACGGGGGAACTCGCAGGACAGGGGAAGTCCACCTGCAGCCCTGCGGACCCGGGGTGCGGCGGGGCGGCGGTTGCTGGGCGTGGCTGGCAGGCCCTGCAGGGGTGGAGCAGCGTGCCAGCCTTGACCCTCCACGCCCGCATGTCCTGCCCCTCCCCCAAGAGTGACAACCCACAGGTCTCCGGATATTGCCCGACATCCCCTGGGGCGTCTGTCCTGTTGAGAGCCACACCCTTCACGCAGGTGCCGGCTCAGGCGCAAGGGGCCCCTCCAGCCCGGCGGGGTCAGCACCACGTGGCGCGAGGGCACCGCGTGCTGGGTCTGGACGGCAGGTACGAGCAGGGCGGGCAGGAGCTCTGCTGAAGGACACCGCACAGCTGAGATTTACAAACATGATGAGAGACTTGAGATTTGCTTCAAAACAGCCACATGTGAGGAGAGGGGAGGGGGAGTGTGTGTGTTGTGTAAAACCACACCGGCCACGTGTAAGGGCTGCCAGAGCCGGAGGACGGGCCTCTGGGGCTCACCCTGCCCCCCCTGACCTCTGAGGGGGAAGGCAGCCCAGAGCTGGCATCTCAACGAAGCAGCCGCTGCCTCCAGGCGACCGTCAGCCCAGCGGCCCTGTTTTCCCCAACTATGTCTCAGCCTGTTCTGCAGATGTTCCTGCCTAAGACCGCCGCCAGACTCCTCTCCTGCTCAAAGGTCATCTGTGCCTCCCCACCGCCCACAGGAGCGCGTCCAAACCCCTCAGGGCACACGCAAGGCCCGTCTCCGGCTGCACTGGCCTCCCCGCTCCTCCAGACTCCTGTCACTGGCCCTGCCCGCAGGCCTCCCAGGCGCCCTCATGCTCGCAGAGGCTGTGTCCCGTTCCAGTGCTGATCCTCGGACAGGGAGAACCCTTGCCTCCTCCCAGGAGTGCCCCCCACCCCAGCTTTGGGAACACTCAACCTGAAGCCCCAGCTCCCAGGCCCCTCTGAGGCCCGCACACGCCAGCCCGCAGAGACACCCACCCCGGCGATTGTCGGCTGTGGCTCCCGAGGCCACGCCTTGACCTCATGTCTGCTCCTACAGGGGATGTGGACCTTTGGGAGCAGGACGGTGTCGTTGGCTTCACACAGCTCCAGGGATGCCAAGTCGTCTTCCCACAACCTTAGTCTCGACTCTGAAACCCTGCCCTTCACACCCCTGCTCCCAGGCACAGACACACTCTGTGCTTCGGCAGTACAAGCTGCTTGTGCTCCTGAAAGAGCATTTTCACCAGTTTGGCCCCGGCATAAGCACAGACGCTGAGATGAGCAGAGCTGGACTCAGCCAAGGCCATCCAGTGGGGACAGGACAGTGTCTCCGGCACGTGGTGCTGGGCCACCAGGACGTCCACGTGCAGAGCCAGACCCCTACCTCACACCCTACACAAAGAGCAACTCAAGACAGGTCAGTGACTAAGTATGAGAGTAAAACTGTAAAACTCTTAGAAGAAAACAGAAGCGAATCTTTATGTATGATCCTGGGTTGGGCAGGAGTTTCTTGGCTATGACACCAAAAGCATAAGCAATAACAACAACAACAACAAGAAATGGGACTTTAAGAATTTATAAACTTTTGTGCATCAAAGGACACAATCAAGGAAATGAAAAGAACTGAGAAAGCAAAATATAAAAGAAAGCGAAGAGAAAATGCACAGAATGGAGAGAAGACCTGCCAGTCGGACGTCTGTGAGAGGCCATTGTCCAGAATCTATCAAGAGCTCCAACGACAGACAGACCACTCAGCACGCCCGGGAGAGGCGGTCACCGGGGAAGTGTGATGCAAGCCGCTGAGGCAACGACTGCTGAGGAGGCCGTGGGGAAACGCAGCCCTGCGGCGCTGGTGGGAGGCCCAAGGCGCAGCCACCACACCAACAGCTGGGCAAGCTCAACCTAAAATCACACATGACCCAGCAACCCCACTCCTAGATGTGTACCCTAAAGAACTGAAACAGGGGCTCAAACAAAAACCCATCCACTGGCACCCGCAGAGGTGTTATTCTCCAGGGCCAGGCTGGGGTGACCCCAACTTCTATCGACCGATGGAGCAGACTGTCTCCTACCCAAACCAGAATGTCTCACGCCAAACGACGAACAGGAGCAGAGTCCTGACTGGCTGCGAGGGCGGCCCCGGAAGACTTCTGCTCCCACACCACGACGCCACTTACCTGCAACAGCCACGGGAAGGAAATCAGAGATGGAGAAAGTGGGGGACTGGGGTGGGGGTGGGGCTGGGGATGAAGCATCTCTGCTTAATGGGCGAGGGGCTTCCTTTTAGAGTAAGGAGAACGTTCTGGAATGAATGGTATGTCTTGTCTTATGTGCATTTTTTACTGCATGTTTTTAAAAGGTATTTTATCTGTGCTTGTACGGGGGAGCCCCCCCATCCCAGGCAGAACCAGGGGCTCCTTCTCGTGGGTCCCCTGCTGGCCTCTCCTCCCTCCCCAGTGGGAGAGGCAGGTCACCCCACCGAAGTCGGCGGCCCTCACCCTTCTCAGGGCTGACGTCACACACAGCGAGCTGAGTGCTGGGGCACAGGTGGGTGGGCCAGGTAGACCGAGAAGGCCAGGGGTGACTGGGCTGAACAGTGAGAAGCGACAGGTGTTTAAGGGGCTGCCCACAAAGTACACACCGGGCTGTCTATCTTGAAACCACATGAGAATTTCCTAAAGACGTCCAGCGCTATTTAGGTGCTTGGCTGGGGTGAAACCTGAAACAGATTCTTCCTCCGGGCCCCTCATGCCTGGCGCGGGCTGCGGGCGGCTGCACTCACCATCCGTCCAAGGGGCGCGGTGCCGGGGACGGGCCCAGCCTCGCTGCTTCCGGCTCAGTGACGGGAAATTATTCACCGCACTCCATGTTATTTCTTAAACCCAAGTCAAACGCCTGACCTTTTCCTTCTACTGGAAGTTCCTGAAAGTCGGTGCCCCTGGGGGAGGACAGGAGTCTCAGGGAGCAGGAGCGCCCCATCACCCAGCTTGGGGCCCAGGTGAAACACTACTAGAAATCCTCGTCAGCCCTCAGGCCGCAGCCGTGCTCACAGAGCGGGAGCTGGGCCTTCCCTGCACAGGACACTTACAGAAGAACTCGGGGAGGGAGGTCTCAGAGTGAGGTGCTGGGGCTCAGAGGAGGTGGTGGGCAGCACACAGGGAGGTGCGGAGGAGCAGGGCACTATCTGCTGGGGCCCGAGGCGGCTCCCCAATCCTTCGCAGCAGCCTGTGCTCTGAGCCGCACCGCCTGATGGCCCGGCGCCCAGTGCCAGACTCGTGCACAGCCAGGCAGCGGCCCCCAAGCACTGAGAGAAGAAAACCTGCTGGCAAGTCCCAGTGTCACTAGGGCTCTGCACTTCCAGACATTTTGTTCAAGAGACGGAACCTGCAGGTGGGCTGTGGCCGAGCCTCGTCCAGAGACATCTGCCTGTGAGGATGGCTGGGCCGAACGGGCGCCTCCCTCACGCAGACTGCGGTTCTCACAGCCAGAGGTGATACGCTACTGGGCAGGGCTGAATCACTGGTCTCGGCTGCTTCTAGATGGCGAGTGGACTCAACAACAAAGGAAGGCCTTGAGCTGGACATTCTCTGCTGGCGTCCACTGCCTGCGAGACCCACAGGGCAACAAAGGCACGCAGTCTCTCACCAACACTTTCTCCAAGTATAAACTCTCATTTGGAATCCCCCAGGCCAGGGGCTGGCAAGCTCAGGCCCTTGGTCAAATCTGGCTCCTGACCCAGATTTTGTAAATAAAGTTTTATTAGCACACAGCCCGTTCATTTGCATATGGTCTCGCTGCAGCAGCAGAGCCCAGCGGTTTTGACAGAGTCAGAGCATGTGGCCCGAACACCTAACAAATTTACTCTCTGGCCCTTTACAGAGAAAGTCTCCTGCACTGGGCCAACCGCTCCTGGCTGGGTGTGGGAACCAAAGGAAGAACTGAAGAGATTCTCCCCATCAAGGCGGGCCATGGACTCACACTGGTCAGCAAACCCCCAGAGCTCCCGATACAAATGACAAGGAGGAAAAGGACAGTTGCAACCTTCAGTCACAGGAAGATCTGCGTGGGGACTTGGTGCATCTAAGGACAAGTGCCTCAACAGATGTCTGTAGGGCAGAAAGCAGATGGAGGGGTGGGGCGGACCAGCAAGGCAGCAGCTTCCATCTGGAAACTACAGAGGGGATGGGGCTGGAGGGAGCCTGCAGGTGCTCTGCCCCTGAGTCTGCAGAGGTTCAACGGGCAGGGACGGCGGAGGGAAGGCCAAGCAGAGGCCAAAGAGACTGTTTGGCCCGAGCACCAGCATGTCCGCGGCCACCACGACACGCGCGTATGACGTGGTAAACCAGGGACCTGCAGGGGAGACCCAAACCATTCAGGGAGTCCAAGGCTGCGGGGTGGGCTCCTGCCCCCACAACAAAGCTCTGGGATTCTGGCCCAAGAGCCAGCTCAGCTCGGCCTGCGAAGGAGCAGTCAGCTGACACGCGCCCCCAGGGCCGGAGCCCAGGGCCTCGGCCGACAAACACACAAGGCCTCTTCCCCCCAGTTTTACCCACTTTCTCCTCTTTTGCCAACTTGTCTGTTTTCTTTCCCACATAGTGTAACCTGAAGTGTGCTGTTCCACGCTGGGCGGAGTGGCAGCCCCCAAAACCAGCGAAGCCCCACTCGCCCACGTCAGAACTCCCCGGACACACTGCTGGCCGTGGGCAGCTCTGTCCAGTAGAATGAGCTTCCTCCGGCTGAGGCGCCTCGGGCACCGCTGTGGCCAGTGAGAGCAAAGACTGAGGCTCAAACGTCATTGTTGTTCACTGCAAGTGACAGGCAAGTGGCTTCGGGCTAGCCCAGCTGGAGGGGAGCTGACACTCCCGCTGGGCAAAACCCGGCCCTGGGCAGCACTCAGCCCCGCAGAGCCCTGAGCCCGAAGCTCGCCTTTCAAGAGCGGCCAGGAATGAGAACCCGGAGTCCTCCAAGCAAGGCAGCGCTTGCCCCTGCACCCAGAGACCTCTGGGCTAGTTCTGCCCCCCCGCCACCGGGGGAAAGGAAGGTGGTGTGGGCTTGGGTCTGGGAGTCGAAATGGGTGCCCGGCGCCCTCACACCCGCCCTGGCCTGAGCCCAGGGCTGACCTCAGCGGGAGCCCAGCGTTTTAAAGAAGCTTTGGAGATGCTTTAAGGCTGCGGTCTTCCGGATGAATCTTTCCAGTGACCGAGCAGAGTGCCTGCACTCCCCTGGGGTGGGCTGACCACGCAGCCCCTCGAGGAGGCTGGGGCGCTCGCCCCATTCTCCAGGCTGCGGCCCTGCACTGGCTCCGCAGCGGCTGCCTCAGCAGGGCACCGAGCTTCCTTCAGGAAGCAGCAACTGGGTGGTTTCAGATCTGCCTGGTGAGCTCTTTTGAAGATGACCGCGGAGGGAGGGAACCTTTGATGGCCCGGCCCACCCGCTTTCTGGAACGCCGGCCCGGCCCTTCGGCGTGCTGTCCCACAGGCGCCTGACCTCTCCAAGAACTGCGGCCGTCTCGTCTCAGGGTAAATGAGGGGGTCTGGGTCCCCCAGCATCCAGAAACAACAGGAGTCACACCTCACAGGTCACAGGGCGTCTCAGCAGGTGAGGACGGCCCGGCTGAGACGCCCCAGGGTGCACAGCGAGACACGACGTCTCTGCTGCCCACAGCGCACATCTGGTAAGTCGTGTTAGAACATGTGTATATGCTCCACTGAGAAATATTACTAAAATACATGCAAAATAAATACAAAGCCCTGCAGAGCACACTTGAAGCCTCTGTTTAAGGGAATTCTTCTGTGGGAAGCTTGAGTTAAACCGCGATCTCAGGAGACTGCTTTTGACCACTGACCTCTGGTGGGACCACTGCCTCTGGTGGAGGCAAAGTCAGAACAAAACCAAAATACCCGTCAGAAGGCTTTCAGAGGACGACAGGAAAAGACCCAAGGGCCGTGATCTTCTGCTTTAGTATAATGCTATTTGCTTAAGGCAAGTTACGCTGAGTAGTCCAAAAGGCGATAGAGGAAGAAGCCTACTGAGAGAGTCTCCCTCGTATCCAAGTCACAGAATCAGAAGATCAGCAAGCGAACTGACTGGAAGGTCGGTTCCTCCCGCGCACCTTCGGCTCCCACAGCAGGAGCTGCCCACCAGGTCCCACCGCACACAGGGCCAGGGAGAGCGCGAGCCCCGGCGTGGTCTCAGCGGCTCACCCCGAAGGGGTCAGCGGAGGCAGCAAAGCAGTCTAAGGGGGAAGACAGTGGCCGGGTGTGCGAAGCCGCCTCCTGTGGCCCTCAGAGCGCCTGACCCTGAGCGGCTGGAGGCTGAAGGGCACGGACAGGCAGCGCGGGCTGGGAAAGGAGCCACACAGTCGCTCCGGGGCGTGGACTCGGCCCTGAGGGGTTCCGTGGACCCTTTGAGGCTCCACGGGGCCCAAACTGGCCACGATCAACCGAGGACGTGCTTTGCCTCAGGACCACCAGTGGGAGGAGCTTTCACAGGCCTCGGGACGTGGGACAGAACAGGCCGAAGGCAAGAGCGACCCCAGCACCGCGCCCCCGGGACCCTGCACCGCTGGGGGAACTGCCAGAAACGAGCTGCACGGCAACGCTTGGGGAACTGCTGAAAATGATTGTTTTTCATTAAAATACATTATTTATGTGAACATGCCACCAGCACGTTACTTTAGACGAATTAACAAATACTTAAAATGTCCCATTTTCATTTCTAGGCTTTGCATTTCAATTTACCACTTAATTAGTGATGGCATCAGACAGGCAGGACCCACCTAAACAGAAGCTCGCCGGCTCCCCTCCAGTTCTCGAGGGTGAGGGCACCCTGCCATCTCAAGGAAGGCGCTGTCACCCCCAGCTGGTGTGTGCCAGGCACGATTGGCAAGCCCAAAGCATGTGCCTGGGGCGGTGTTCCCGGCAGGTGAACCTCTGGGGAAGGTGCAGGGTGCGCGGGACCAGAGCCTGGGCAGCCTGGGCCACCGCCGTGGAGGCCCGTGGGAGGCTCCCAGGGTCTGCCAAGGCTCCGGGGTGACCAGGACAGAGAGGAGCTGGAGAGGGGACAGCTCGGGAAGGACTTGCTGCTCCCCCCATCCTTCCGGGGCAGGAGCGCCCTGGCTGCCTCCTAACTCAGCCCCTTCCAGTGCCTTCCAATCTACAGGTCAGGCCCCTGGCTGAGCCTCCAGCAGCAAACACCAGGCCCAGCTGCTGGGAGAACAAACCAAGCCAGAGCCACTGAAAGCAGGAGGGAGTTCCATTTGCACCACAGCGATGACATGACTCTCCTAGGACAGCCGGAAAGACTATTCCTTGGGTCCCCTGAGTTTCCTTATTCCTCTGGAAGGAATAAGACAATGAGGCCGGGAGGCTCCCGAAAGTCGAGCTCAGAACTCAGCCTGCACACAGTGGCTTCTGGTCTTCCGGGTGGGGGGCCTGGGAGGCTTTGCTCAGGCCCACAGCAGTGCCCCCAGCAAACATACAGCCTCGAGAGCAAAAGGCCGGCTTGATCCTGCTGCCGCAGTGACAGTTGGAAGCGATTCTCCCTGAAAAGGTTGTGTTAACAGGTAAGGGCGTTATCATTATCACTAGCTGAATTTCGTAAATATCTTTAAAGTTCCAATTTCACTTCATGAAACCAAGCTCTACCGCCTGTGCCGGGGGGACGCGGGCAGAGCCTGGGGGTCGGGGGAGTGAGGGGGCAGCCCAGAGGGGGAGAGAGGCTAGGGCTGAGGTGGGCCGACAGGTTGGAGGGGACTGCTCAGCTCTCTCCTCAGCGCGGATGTTCTGTGGGAGCTGCTGCAGAGACTTGCAGCCACGGCCCAGCAAGGCCAGGAGCCACCGGCGCCCAGCTGGTCCTGCGTGCGCGCGATGGACGTGCGGGCACCTTTCGTGCCATGGGCCAAGGCTCGGGGCGCAGCTCCCACGCGAGGAGTGGCCTGGCCCGCCAGGCGCTCCCCAACAGGCCTCAGGGCTCCGATTCTAAGCGGTCACACAAAGCGCCTGCCCGCACCCACAGACAAGGACGTTACACGGAGAGCCGCTGCTCCAAGGCGCGTTCCCTCTGGCCATCTCCACAGTCTCCTGGGGCCACCCGACCCGGGAGCCCATCTGCCCGCTTTCCTTAAACTTGCTGAAAGGGCAGTAGCAGTGCTGTGCAGAAACCTTTACTTCTAGGGCGCACATGGCTAACTGAGCAAGTCGAGTTGGAACATTCTATTTGACAGAGAAAAAAGATGTTCCCATACACATTACCAAGGAGTAGAAATTTCTAGAAAATGGCAAAAGATATAAGCAGCAGTGATAACTCTTAGCGGTATTCCATGACGTTGAAAGATACAGCTCACTGTTCTCTGGGGAGGGGGTGAGCCTGCCCTACACCGCAGAGTTAGAAACGTCCAAATCCAAGACTCACCAAGTCACGTGAGAGGGATGGGGGGTGGGGCCGCAGGAGTGAGCACACGACTAGCTAAGTCCTTCGTGGGAGGGCCACCCAGCCCACGCCATCCTGCCTTCCTGGACGTCACATTCCTGCCTACAAAATCCAAGCCATCGGGGCCCACTTTTTGCTTAGAAAACGTCCCCGCTGTGGGCGGCTGGCTTCCTAGGTGAGGACAGACCGGGAGGACTTCATTTGACGGACCTGTCACACCCCTGACACAGGCGTCGCGTCCACAGCTACCAAGTTCCTAAAGTTCCCTCCGCTGGCATGGCTTCCCAAGTCTGCTCCTCTGGCACAGACCCGTCCTGCTCATCTCTGGGCCTGTGCAGCCCCCAGACCTGTCACCCTGGGAAGGGGCGCGGTGCTGAAAAGGCCTGAGCACACCTCTTTGATCGGCCTGGTGAAAACGTGAAGAGTAACAAGGAGACGGGAGGGGCGGGTGGCAGCGATGGTTCAATTCACCTGCGTGACTCACACAAGGTTGGTAAGTGGGTGGAACCAGACGCAAAGAAGTGAGATGAAGATGGGGAGAGACCACCAGAGCAGAGTAGGGGCGACTCTGCATCCAGGTGAGCAGCAGCCTCGAGGCGTGTTCCTGCAAGACGAGTTGCCCGCCACAGACAGGCGGGGTCCTGCTAACAGGCCGGGGCTTCCGGGGGCGGCAGAGAGGGCCCTCCTGGGAGGGCGGGTCAGTGGGGAGCCCAAGCGCTGTGCTCCAGCCTCTACCCAGCGGCGCCAGGAGAAATGCAGAAGAACGCGGGGCGTTACTGGTGCCACAGCCCCGCAGCGGGCGAGCGGGGAAGATGCGTGGGCCGCGGCTTCAGGGTCATTGAGGTGGATCGCTCAGGCCCAAACTTAACGCCCCTCATCCCGAAAGCCAGATTCTTTCCACTGAGACAGGAACGCACGGGCCACACACACTGATCGTCCCCCGCGATGGTGACAGAGAAAGGAGACAGGCCTGTGGTGGAGAAAGGTCGGGTGCCCCGGGAAGTCTTACAGCCCTAACGAGAGATCCACAGACCAAAGAAAAGAAAACCACACTGCGCCGAGGGACTCAATTCCAGCTAATCAATTCCAGTAGAGCAACGCAGATCTCAGTCGGTCAAATGCAAAATGCCACATAAAACTTGATTGTCTGCTATAAAAACAGGGCAGGGAGAGAGAATAATCCCTAACTACTGATATTTAAGGAACCTTTGAGTTTGTTGCTTTTTGCTTTGGGAGGGCATTAGATTTACGGGAATAAACCACCTGCTGAAGAGGAGGGAGGCGGAAGAACGCCCAGCCCACACGGGAAAGGTAACCCGAGGCTAGGAAAAGATGGGCCTCTCTGTGTTTCCCAGACAGAACCAGCACTTCTAATTTGGCTCACGGCCCAGGGACTGACACTTGCAAATCAAGGTGTGTGTGATGAGCCCAGGGGTCTCAGAAGAGCCAGCACGGAGAAGACAACCCCAAAGGCATTTCTCAGCTACCAAAGGGCCTGTTTGCTCCCCCTGCATCCACTGGGCTGGGGGACCTTAGTGGCACAATGCCCGGTGCCACAACCGTCTCAAGGAAGAAAAGGCTACGTGCCACCTGTGCAAATGTTCTTAAAGCTCTGAAAGGGCACCCAGGCCACCCGGGGACACCAGCCCCTCATCATTCCAGCTTCCTCAGTGACCCCCAAGGCAAGAAGTCAGAAGCTGCAGAGAGAGAGAAAGCGGGAAAGAGGGGCAGAGAGGGCACAGAAATACCAAAACTGGATAAACCGAAATATGCAGACACCGTGGGAGAGAGGGGCTAAGGGAACCAAACAGGCATGAGGGCTAAAAAAGGAAACCAGCAGCGAAGACTGCACCCCGGAAAACAGGCCATGAGCCCTGGGCCAGGGACCGGGAGGGAGGGGCTGACTGAAAGGGAAAAGGAAGGTGGGGGAGCCGGCAAGCCCAGCAACCGCAGGAGGGCAGCCGGAGTTGGGGGAAACCACCCTAAAAATGCATGCATCCAAACAGTCATATTTTCTCAAAGCAGAATAATTAGAACCTGAGCGACTAAAATTGAGGATTATGAAAAGGCCGTAAAAAAAAACTCATACATTGGGGAAACATTTTAGAAGACCCAAGGTTTGTCACCCACCAACTGTCTGCCCCAAGTTAAAAATGTTCATGCAAGGTGGGAAGGGAATAATTGAAAAGTTACCTCTGATTCTACGGTGTCTGGTCCTTCTTTAGAACTTTTCCCACTTTTCCCTGCTTTGGGTGGTTCCTGGGGAACAGCAAGCGAAAGCAATGAGGCTTCTCAACGCCGAGGCGCTCGCACCTCCCCAAACGGGCGCCGAAATGGACGCGCGCCACCCCCCGGCTCGGGCCCCGACAGCGCCCATCACCCCGCGCAGCCGGGGCGCTATTTCCGCGCTGCGCCCCCCCCCCGCCCACCCGCAGCCAGACGCCCCTTGTTGTTTTCTTCATCTGCATTCGGAGTTGCAAACTTTAAGCAGAAACAGAGAGATTCAAACGTCTGCGCTGCTCCAGACGTTCCGAAGAGCCGGTCGCCTCCCTTCCTCTTCCCCCCGGCCCTGCGAGCGCGGATGCGGGGGCGGCGGGGGCTCGGGCTCGCTGGGCGCCCCGAGGCAGAAACGGCCCCCCAAACGCAACGCGGCCCCCGCCGGCCCCTCCGGGCAGCGCAGCCCCGGCGCGCTCGGGCGGCCCCGCCGCCTGCCCCGGCCGGGCCGCGGGGTCGCGGGTGCGCCCCGGCCGAAGCCCCCGCCCCGCGTCGGCGTCGGCCCCGGCCGCCCCGCACCTGCCGCCGCCCCCGCCGCCCGCGCCGCGACTCACTTTCTCCTTCTTGTTTTTATTCGGCATGGCTGGTGCGGGCGCCCCCGCCGGCCCCCGGAGCAGCAGCGCCCCCGCCCCGGCCGTCGCGCCCGCCCGGCCGCCGCCGCCGCCGCCCGGGGACTGAGCCGTTCGCCCGCTCGCGCCGCCCCTCGCCAGGCTCCCTGAGGCTGCGGCAGCCGCGGCGGCGGCGGCGGCGGCAGCGGCGGAGGCGGCGGCGGCGGCGGCGTCCCTCGCCCCTCCCCCGGCCCGCCCCGCCCCGCCCCCGCCGGCCCCGCCCCGCCCCCGCCGGCCCCGCCCCGCGCCCGCCCCGCCCGCCGCGCTCGCGGCGCCCCGCCATTGGCCGAGGCCGCCTCACGTGCCCCAACGCTCCCCGCTTCCCCGCGCCCGGCGCGAGTCCGCCTCGGGCGGGCTGAGGGGCGGCGCGGGACGGAGCCGCGCCGGTGGGGCCGCGACTGGCCGGGCGGCGCCCGCCGTGGCGAGGCGGGACGGAGCGAGCAGGGGCCACGGGAGGCGCCAGGCGGGCACGTTAGAGACAGTGGCAACTTCTGCCGCCGGCGCGGCGCGACCCGCGCGAACGGCGGCCTCCCGGGCTCGACCCTCGCCGCCCTCCAAGAGCCCGCGCGCCGGCGCGCGGGAGAGACCGACGGGGCCCGGGGCCCGCGCGAGCGGCGGTTTCGCCGGGTGCGCTTAGGCCCCGCCCACCGGGGCCCGCCCCTCCCGCTGCGCCCCGCCCACCGGGCCCGGCTCCCCAGACTTGTCACTTCAGTTCCGCCCCGCCCACCGCCGCTGCGCCCCGCCTACGGGGGCCCGCCCCCCACGCCCCGCCCATCTAGGGCCCGCCCCGTGCACCAGGCTTGGGCACGCGGGGGGGGGGGGGGATTTTTTTTTTCTTTACTTTGATTTGATCGTCCACCCTAGGAGGAAACCTCTGCATTATAAACAGGAGTCACGTGGATTTTTTCCATCTCGTTAATCGCTGTGAGGAAGTGAGTTTTCTGGGGAAAAGGTTAACTTTGGGGTACAGCACTCTGCAGTCTGGCTGTGTAGGGCAACACAATCGGAGGGCTGATGACAAGCATCAAAACCGAAGCGACGCATTAGGTGGCAGGACTCCAGCAGCCAGCCGCTTTCCCGTGGAGAAGCATCGGCCCTTCACCCGTAGCGATTAAAGCATCTGGGCACTTAGAAATCATCGCTTTCTCTCCGGCCAGGCTCTCAGCCCTGAAAATTGCCAGGCAAAGCACTTTCGATTATTCTGTGCTGCTCTGCAACGGGAAAGCTCGCAGACAGCAGAAGAGAAAAGATCTGAAGTGAGGGTTGTCGTGGGCGGTTCTGGAAGCTGCTCGGCCTGCAGGTGTGTGAATGTGGCCTTGCCAGCAACGTGTGGGGCAACTGGCCGGCCCCTGAGAGCTATCTGCAGAAGAAACCGTTTTGATTACTCTTTTGAGTGGGCAAGTAATGTCTCTAAAGCAAAAAACTTGAAGAAAACATGGGGAAAGAGCAATGTCCCTAGCTGAGGCCACTTCATTTCAGAAACAATTCATATGCTGTCCATTTAATTAGCTCAGGCTAGCCCCACACCAATAATAGATCTGAAACAGGTTATGACACCGAGCACCAAGGCCCCTAGGGGCTTCTCCAAGGCAAGTCAAAGCCGCAAGGCAGTATCGCGCAGCATTCATTCAACAGGCATTTGTAGGATGCCTGTTGCGGGCAAAGAACAGTGAGAGGCACCTTTGTCCGCAAGCAGTGCGCGTCCTTGGATGCACACAGGGGACCAGCGGCTAGAAGCACATGCCAAGTGCAGGTCACAAGGACCGGGCCCAGTGTGCCGGGTTTGGAAGCGTGAGAGGGTGTGGCCATGAGACAGACGGAGCCAAGGCTCCCCCCAGACTGGCAGGGCCAAGGAGTGGCTCTTCTCTCTGAATGCAATTTGGGGTCTCTGAAGGCCACTAAACTGGGCAGTGATGTGCTCATATTTTAAAAAAAAAGATTTATTTATTTATGGCATACGAGAACTGGGGTGCAGGCCAGAGGTGTGGGGGTGAGAGGACTCGCCAGAGACAGAATGGGGAGCAGAACAGGCAGATCCACTGAAACACGCTGCTGAGGGGGCAGCAGGGAGACAGGCGAGGTCTGCTGCGCTCTGTGGGAAGCTCCCTGGCTGGGGCTCAAACTCAGGCCGCAGTGGTGACAGCCTGAGACTGACTCCTGCGCCCCCAGGGAGGCACCATCCTATCATGTATCTTTAAAGCAGTTACCCCGCAGATTTTACAAGAGTGTAGAAGTTATTATTTATAAAAGCTGCAACACACTGCTAGATAAAACTGATTAAAAGATTAGAGGTCTGGCGGTGTTGCAAGGCAGGCGTATGGATTTCTGAGTGTGTATAGTTTGAGGGGGGGTTGCATTCGCATGTTTTTATTTAGTTGAGATTTTTACTTTTATTTATTTTTAAAGATTTATTTATTTATGCATACAAGTTGGGGTACAGACCAGAGGTGTGGGGTGGCGAGAGGGTTCACCAGGGACAGAGTGGGGAGCAGAACAGGCAGATCAGAATACACTGCTGAGGGGGCAGTGGGCGAGGCAGGAGAGGTCTGCGCACCATGTGGGAAGCTCCCTGGCCGGGGATCTAACTCAGGTCGCAGTGGCTGCCGACAGCTTCATAGGCTGAGACTTAACCCCTGCGCCTCCAGGGAGGCCCCCGATGTGCTCACATTTAGAAGACAGCGTGGCAGAAACGGTGGTGGCGGGATGCAGGGAGAGGCAAGGAGAGCAAGCGGGATCTGCTGTGGGGCAGGTGTGTGCCGCCGCGCAGGAGGCAGCGAGGGCTCCGGCGGTAACAGGAGGAAAATCACAGATGCCGGGAGAGAGACTGGCTCGGCGGGGGAGAGTCAGAAGGCGGGTGAGAGACCAACGTCCGCAGGCTGCAGCACACCCCTGAGGAGATCTTGCCCACTTGGGTTCTGGCTGAACTTTGGGGCGGTGATCACCTGGTCACCGTCACCGTGATGAAGAGACCGAGTCCCCTGTTCTGGGTTTGGTCTGACCCCCAGGCTATTCCCCGACCTCCTGCTGCCTTTCTGAGGCTGCGGTTCCCTCGCTTACACCCTCCCCCGCCACCACCCACCCCTCCTCACCTCTCCTGGCAGGGGGCTGCCCACGCCCCACTGGGCAGCAGCTCCTTCAAGGCCACCCCAAGGCCCTCCCCACCCTAGAAGTTCACCTACTCACCCCTCCCCACCTCTCCTCCGGAGGTCGGGAAGCCGTTGCAGTGTTGGGTTTGGGGCTGTCCATCCTTGCTCGACAAACTTGCCTGCGGGGCTGGGGTGAGGGCGGGAAGCAGTAGAATCAGATTACCCAGAAGTGAGGTCTCCACACGAGTGCTGACCCCAAGGGCTGACCCCTCCGGCCCAGGGGCCGGCACCCACCGACCTGGGCTAAGTGCGGCTGCTGCCGAGGGGCAGGGGTTCCCCGTGAGCAGCTGGTCAGCTCTCCGGACTTGAGGAAACCCAGGGTCAGCATCGACGGGGGTAGCAGCCAGGGAGCTCGGGGCCTCTTGTCCAGAAGCGCTTTGGGAAATGCCGTGTGTCCACCCCGGCGGGGCCAAACCTGCCCGCCCCCTGCAGCCCACGGCTGGCACCTGCGCTCGGAAGCCCAAGGGGGAGAAATCGAGGAAGGTTCTAAAAACTGACCACCTCGTGGATTGTTCTAAAACCACCTGACAGTTCCAGGTAAAAACGTTTTAACAATAGTTTAAGAAAGCTCACAGCAAGTACTGATGTCCTAAAAACGGGAGAATTCAAACTCTGATGGCACGTCCATGCACACTGGGGGAAATACAATTCTGTTCTTCCTCCTTCCTAGTCCCTGGGTCCAGTGGAGGCAGAGCGAGGCAGCAATCTCTTCCCCCAGGGAGAGAGAATTCCCGAGGGCATCAGCCACGGGCTGGGAGGTTTCTGAGGGAAGGGCGCCCACAGGGCAGCGGGCAGCTGGCGGCAGGGGCAGCCCTGATGCTTTGACACAGGCGTGTTGGATTTGTCCTGAGTTTGGGGTTATGGTTTTAGCAGGCAGGAGGCGATGCCCCGTCAAAGCAAATGAACGGAGAGGTCTGTGCGGGAGGGAAGGCAGCGTGAGGGCCAGCAGGGCACCCAGGGAGCGGGGAGCAGAACGGGGGATCCACCGAAATCCACGGCTGGGGGGACAGCGGGGAGACAGGAGGGTCTGCTGCGCCCTGTGGTCAGCCCCTGGCGGGGGATGGACTCAGGCCGCAGTGACATCTGACAGCATTGAGACAGACCCTGTAGGGGTGGGGGCCGAGCGCCCCATTCCTGGGCCTGTCTTGGGGAGAGACAGTGGCAGAGTCGGGGACCCAGTGTGCAGACGGGAGGCCTGGGAAGGGGCTGAGTGCCCCCAGCGGGCCCGCACCTCCCACTGGCCTCACCACCTGGAGCCAGAGGACCACGCCTTCCCCGCGTACTGCTCCAGGGCAGGGGACAGGCTCAGAATGGGGTGCCTCTCCAGGGGGCCCAAAAAGGAACTAACCGGAGTGTGGAGAAGGGGGAGATTCGGAATGAAAAGACCGGACTCTGGGCCTCCCGGGGCTGCGGATTCAGTGCCCGCCAGCTGTCAGCTGTCACCGCTGCGCGCGAGTCCATCGGCCGGGAGCTGACCGCAGGGCGCAGACCCGCCTCTCTCCCCGCTGCCCCTCAGCCGTGGATTTCGGTGGATCCGCCTGTGCTGCTCCCCGCTCTGCCTCTGGGGAACCCTCTCACCCCCGCCACGCCCACGGCCTGCACCCCAGCTTCTACGCATACATAAATAAACCTTTTTAAAAAGAAAGAAGGAAAAGACAGGGGCCTATGAAGACCTGAGGCCTCGGGGACATCCACGGGGGGCGGGGGGGGGGACAGGCTTGGGCGGTCCCAGCGGGGAGAGCCAAAGCACCCAGGGCCAGGCCAGGAGGCGCTGGACACGCCCGCCCCCCGCCGCGGCCCCGCCCCCGCCGCGGCCCCGCCCCCGCC